>CBVK0100240243.1:0-13604 GCA_900067695.1 Picea abies | reverse complement strand
CTTTCTTCAAGGGTTGACATCAATGAAAACCAACCTTAATCAACACCTCTTTTAAATTTTGTTGTACCTTTCTTACCATTTTATCCATTTCCTAGTGCATTTTAGGTCCCATGATGAGTCTGTCAACTGGGTTATCTTAGCTAATTAGAGTTGTACACTTTCTGTTGTATAGTACTTCAAAGGGCCTCATCTTAGCCGACGTCTGATAACCATTATTGTACACAAATTCCACTAAATGTAGGTATTCCTCCCACTTAATTGGTTTCATCCTTACGCACATATGTAACATATCTTCCACAATATGGTTCGTTCGTTCATTTTTCCCATCCATTTGTGGATGGTAGCTTGTGATGAAATTCAGTTTAGAATTCAACCCTGCAAACAATTCTTTCCAAAACGTTGATGTAAATTTGACATCTATATCCGAAATCACCATTTTAGGAATACCATGCAATCTAAATATTTCAATGATGTTAATATCTTTATAAGTAGATTTCACAGGAATAAAATGTGTAGATTTGCTAAGTTTATCAATCACTACCATAATTGAATCATTATGCTTTTGAGTTTTAGGAAAACCTGTGATAAAGTCCAGTGAGATAGTTTCCCACTTCCATTCTGGTATAGGTAGAGGTTGTAACAGGATGACTAGATGCGGATGTTCAACCTTCACCTATTGACAATATAGTCATTTAGATAAGTATTCAGTTGTCTCACCTTTCATGTTAGGCCAAAAAAACAACTTCCTCAATGTTGTTACCATTTTATGGTATCCCAGATGACTAGAATATGGATTCTTGTGCACTTCATCCAAAATTGTTAGCTTTAATTCCGCAAAATATGGTATGTACAACCTACTTTTTAATCTTAGCAGTCCATTTCTATCCAAATTCATATATTTTTTGTCCAAATTTTTTGCATTATCTTGTAAATATTCTATTATTTTCATGTATTTTTCTTCATTACCAGTTGCAGATATTATCCTTTGTTCAATGTCTCTTTTTTCCTACTAATACTTATCTCAAACAGTCCATTATTTCTCCTACTTAAGGCATCTGCAACTTTGTTTTATTTACCGTCGATGTGTCTTACCTTGAAATCAAAGTCACCTAAGAAGGACAACCACCTTGCTTGCCTTGCGTTAAGATCTGGTTGACTAAATAAGAATTTCACACCACTGTTATCGGCTAGCAACATAAAAAAAATTCCCATTAAGTAGTGTCTCCACATTTTTAGCGCATGAATTACAGTTGTTAATTCCAATTCATCTGTGACGTAGTTTCATTCATGCTCTTTTATTTTTCGTGACTCATAACAAATAACATTCCCTTCTTGAGTTAGGACACCTACCAAGGCTTCTTTGCTCGCATCCATGTAGACTATAAAGCCTTATGAGGGTCTACTACCCTTAAAATAGGCGTGGTTGTTAACAGTTCTTTTAACTTATTAAAACTATCTTGACATTTATGTGACGAAGTAAATTTTGTCCCCTTTTCTATAGGGATTTGATTGGGTATGCAATCTTAGAGAACCTCTCGATGAATTTGCGGTAATAACTAGTAATTACCATGAATGACCAGATGTCCGCCACATCCTTATGGATAGGCCATTCCATGATGTCTCTTATCTTCTCTAGTTCAACTGCAGTACCTTATTCAGATATTACATGTCCTAGGTATTGTATTCTCTTTTGGTAGAAGTTACATTTGTCAAATTTTACATACAACTTGTGTTTCCTTAAGGTCTGCAATACTATTTTTAGATGTTCTTTGTGTTCTTCTTCCATTTTCGAATAAACTAAAATTTCATCAATAAATACCAAAACAAATTTATCCAAGTATTGATTGAATATGCTATTCATTAAACACATAAATGTTGTTGGTGTGTTAGTAAGACCGAACGGAAGAAAAACAAACTCATAATGTCCATATCTCGTTCTAAAAGTTGTTTTACTTATATCTTCATCCTTTATTCTAACCTCGTGATAACCAAATCTTAAATCTAACTTAGAAAAAATATTTTCCCCTCCCACTTGGTCAATCAAATCGTCAATTCTGGGTAGAAGATACTTGTTCTTAATAGTGATTTTGTTTAACTGATGATGATCAATACATAATCTTAAAGTCCCATCTATATTTTTGATGAAAAGGATTGGTGCTCCCCAAGGAAAGACACTTGGTCTGATGTATTCCTTGTCCAAAAGTTCTTGTAGTTAAATTTTCATCTTTGTCAATTTAGGTAAAATCATCTTATAGGGTGCCTTAGATATTGGGGTTAATCCAGGCAGCAGATCGATGGAGAAATATATCTCTCTCCTTGGATGAATTTATGGTATTTCATCTACAAATAAATATCTAAACTTATGTAAGATGGTAAATTCTTCTAGGTTGGGTTTATCTTCCTTTTCTAACAGATTTGTTACTTGAATAGCATAAATTTGACAACCTTTATTCATGCATTTCTTAAACTACATGGCTGAAATATGCTTAGCTGAGACTCATTTTTCGATGCCTTGTACTATCCTAACTATGTTGTGTTTGTCTCCATAAGTAAGTGATTTTTCATATAAATCCAAAATTACTTTATGTTTCTCTAACCAGTCCATTCCAATGATTATGTCGTAAGATCCCAAAGATAAAATATTGATATTTAAATTTGTATTTTGGCCATCTAAACTGAGTTCACATTCAGAAATGAAATTCATTACTTTTCTCTTAGTTCCTGTTGCTAGTTGCACTAACTAGGATTTAGAATGCTTTACTTTCTTAAGCCTGTTTGAATCAACTAAACCAGGAGCAACATAACTTAGAGTAGCTCATCGGTCAATTAAAATAGAAATACGATTATCATTCACTTTATCTTCAATCTTCACTATAGTGGATTAATGATCAACTTTTCAGCCATCCATAACTACATTAATTATGTGTACGGATCTTCCCACATCTCCCACTATAGAGGCCTCTTGCATGTTATGAACTATGGTCCTTTCCACGAAAGTTAAACGTGGGCAGTTCCTCCTTAAGTGAGGTTCTCCACACTCCCAACATTTTAACGGTTCCCTAAGGTTGTCCCCAAATTTCTTGGTTCCCAGATTAACTGGTCTACCTCCCCCTTGAGTGTTCTAGTTATTAGAATGAAAATATTTCCTTTGGAAATTATTTTCCGCATTCCAGAAAGGGGTTGGTTGGAAGCCTTTCTTCCACTGATTCATTCTGTCATGTTTCTTATCCTTCCAAGCCTTGGGAATTTCAGACCGTTGTTTGTACTGATCATAGCACATTCGGGCCTTTCTAAAAAAATTCTTGAGGTCTTAGGATTTTTGAATTCAATTATGTCCTTATAAGAATGTGGTAGGGAGCTTAGGAATCACTTGATTTTTACTTTGTCTTCCCTAATGTATGGCACAAATCTTAATAATTCAAGAAATTTGTTTATCAGGTCGTCCATGGTCATTTTCCTGAGTCTTAGCTCATAAAATTCTTTGGTCTTTCTTTCATAGAAGATTTTTGATAAATATTGTTTCTTGAAGTATTTCTTGAAAACTGACCATTCCATTTATTTCTCTTTTCCTTCTAGTGCTTGTTTTATTTTTAGCTGCTTGTGTGCTTCAGAAGAACTGTTCTCATTTTTTTCTTCAGGACTAGAATTTTTTTAGGCTCTTTTGATGACCTCTTCTTCCTTGTCGTTGTCCTTTGGAATATTCTTTGTTACGATCTTGCGCAACAATACTTCATTTATCTCTTGTTGGTATTCGTGTTCCTTTTTCAGTTTATCATTATCTTCCTTGAACGCTTGCGACTCCACGATAAGGTTCTTCATTGTTTCCATAACTTGGGTGGATGAAATTCCTTCATTGTTTTGTCCAGCCTCTTTAGGAGGTGCTTGATCATGCTTCTCCTCATGTCTGATATCCTCTTCATTCTGTGCTGCCATTATCACAACAAAACAATTTTTTTTTGGTTGTAACAATAAGCATTTTTGTTAGTTTTTCTTTTAACAAGATAAAATGTACTAAACTATTTTTGGCCATGCTCTGAGGTCCAAGTGTTGTAACCTTCATCTCTCATACCATATGTAATGTACCCCAAATTTACCAAAATAAAAATAAAAAAAAATTATTAGGGACATTAAATCTCTTTTCATCTTCAAAATCTATTTCAAACCATAAGTTTAATATATATGTAAGGTATCCTTTCCATTACTATTGACTTTCAAAACTTGTACTCTTATCTTTTCTTTATATAACTATAATGTCATGTAGAAATGACTTTATCTCTGAAATTTCTCTATACTATATACAATCATATTGCATGACCATTAAAGGGTAGCTTGACTATTCCATTAAAGGGTAGCTTGACTATTCCCTAGTATACCCATGAATATTAAAGTTTACCCATTAAAAAACACACTCACTTATATCACTATGAGTGAACATCATTCCTGCTCCAATGGTGAAAGTATAAAGAGTATAATACTTAACTATTATAATCCCAAACTAGTATTACCACCATCTTTATGCTAATATATTACATTATACACTATAGGGATCCTATACAGAATTCGATCCATAACATAGGTGTTCCCTTACCATAACATCGCAGATTTGTATCAAAGGGAGGGTTTACCTATTAGGCTTGTATATCACAATGATTCACTCATTGTAATGTGTTTGTGTTTAAAGTTCTAACCACTATTGCAATAGGACTAACCATACGGTTAACGATTGGTATCATTGTGAAGCCCCAATGATACCAATCACCAATTTCAGGTTCGATAACAAGCTAGAACTAGAAGAGTAAAAGTCTTAACTAACGAGAGACAAGCATGACTAAAAGTACACTTGTAACGCTAACTAAATGGAATCAAAACTCTATAATAAATTGGTATGAGGTTGAAATAAAGGAATTTCTAGTCGTTGATTAAAACCCAGTCTAAACCATTTATGGCTGCCTACAAGGTACCTCCCTGGAACTGTCACTCGACCACCATGTCCAACCCAATCTGACCACCTCCATCATTTCACATGGAGATTTACTATTGCGTATCCATCATTATACTCCTTTGATGAGACCTGAGGTAACTCATTGTAACACCTCACTCCAGGCATGTTGAGGGTTTTTCTATGCTTGTTTTTCCATTTCTTTGTTACTGGTTGACGAGAACGGACAACCCAGTCTTGAATAACAATACGATGAGTGAGGTTTCAGGAGGATCCTATGCCCCTACTACATACGAAAAGGTAATCCTCACAACGTGTAACTTAGGCATACACCTAGTTTGGCTCTGTAACAGATTTTCGTTGTTTTCTAGTTTTCTTGCCATATGATTACACCTCCTCCCATACACAATGATATAACACTAATAAAATTTTCAGTCTTGATGGGTTTTTGTTTATCATTGTGGATTTATCCATAATCTTCGACCTCCCCCTGTGAGAGATAACCTACCTCTTTTTTCTATAAAACTGTCTTGGGGTTGACTGGTGGTACTCTTAAGAAGACGAGGAATATCCATAATCTTCGACCTCCCCCTGTGAGAGATAACCTACCTCTTTTTTCTATAAAACTGTCTTGGGGTTGACTGGTGGTACTCTTAAGAAGACGAGGAATTTATGAGCATAAGGATAATTTTAACCTGTGGAGTTTTTTTCGCATGTTGTGGTTTTCACCTTACCCACCAATGGGACTTTTCCCTTCTTGGCATGACTTAATGTAAAGGCATAAATAAAAACCCTATGAGGTCTCATGGGTGTGAGCCATTAGTTTCATATTCTGTTGATTTAAGACAGTCATCAAAGTCCTATGCATTTTTAATACTCAGATAGCTAAACAGGTTGTCCTCCTAGCTCATATCCTATGCACAAATTAGAAGTAGGATACCATGCATCACGTGTTACCATATGGGTTTCTCCAAAAATGTCCAATGTGTAATCTTTAACCTTTTGTCTATAAAATTCCATTAGTGAAATGTTGTAAAGGTGATCTCTCCTTGTCTGACTATTGTATATATTAATCTCTTTGTTTTTAAGTAGCGTGGGCATACGTATACCCTACACTAACGACCCTCAGTTCGAGAGCCTTGTGTTTACCCCAGATTAAATTTAGATCTTACTTTGTTTTAAAGACACCCATTCATAAATGATTTATAGAAAGGATAGGGTAACAAAGTATTCACTGAATTATGTTCTGTATATGTCTTAAAGTTTCAAAGAGTTATTATGGTGGATGAACTCGTATTATGAGGGAAAATAAATTGCAAACGCTCATTCTTCGTACATGTAAAATAAATGAATACATTTGAAACATTTTACTCAGAAACTGGAACATCATGATATCAGATCTGTGTATGTAGAACACTGTGTTCTCTTTACAGGTATTTGTGTTTTTTTGAAATTTCTTGGTCACTGGTAAAATTGGTAACTTAGGTTGCTCCTTTCCACTATAGGATTTTCTAAATCGTAATATATTCTTGTTTGAAAAATTATACATGTTATTTACTTGTTGATATAAATTGTAAATCCCAAGCACTTTGTATAAACATGAGAACATGGTTCACCTTTGGTAAAAAAATACATATGTGCATCTATGTGAGTTAACCTAGCTCTGCATGACCTTATAGTTCAACTCTAGATTATACCAGAGTATTAATTTACCCTATACGAGATTTTTGACTGTATTCTGGTTAATTACTTTGTATTCTTTCTTTTGCTTTGTTGTTGAAGTAAATTATTGTATATCATAGCATTATTATAGTTACCATTTCTAATGATGGGGCCATGTCTTGTTTATGAGGGTACCCATCAGCCGACCCGGGTTGCACTCTACCCTTTGCATTGTGGATCGATCAACTCTCAAATGTCAGTGCAGAAACTGCTTCTGTGCCATCTTTAAGCTAAGTATTAGTCCACTTGACAAATATTTAATTTCATTTAATTTCTTGACATAGTTTATTGAATCTGTCGATTTTCCTTTTGTAGTATTAACCATCTCAATGGAAAAAGGATCAAGGGGATCTTCTTTCTCGAAAAGGTATTTGAGTTCTGACTCAACATTTAATTAAAATTCTCAGGTTCTGAGTACTAGTGTTATGGTATCCTTACCCTAGGGTATTCTACTATAATTGTTCTGAACCATGATTTCCTGGCTGTACATACCATTTATAATTTTATTATTATTGAATAAACAATTTTCTGAAACCATTTGATTAAGTTGTTAAGTATTGTACAACTTCTATAGCATGTATTGTATACCACCAAAATTCTCTGCTTATAGGCCTGATGTGCTTATAGGCCTGATGTAATGTAAAAAAGACTGTAAATTCTATGCCTTTTGTATGATGTGATCCATGGTAAACACTTATATTCTTATGTAATTCAAGGAATGATAAAATCTTTCTGTATATGAATATATTATATGTTTGTATATATCCATGTATTTATACATGAAACTATATATATTTATATATTTATATTCATCTCAAGATTATGATTGGCATCAAAACAATCCAATTTTCTTTAAAACTTGAATACATATATGTATATATCTACATACATGCCAATGGTTATGATTAAAACCGAAATACTTCTATTTTTTAAATCTTGAATACATACATATATATATATTTATTCAGATACATGTAGAATATACAGAGACATATTTTGTAGAAGTATGTCTTCACTTAAAGTTTACCCAAAAACTTACAAAAAAATTTAGTATTCTTTATGCATCATTATACATATACCCACATTCCTATCTATACACATATAGTCCTAATTATAATCAACATATAGAGCTTACATTCTCTTTACTAGTTCTGTTCAGTGGGCATACACACATGGATAAATAATTATCATTGATTCATCTCATTCCTGTCAGCTAATACTCAACAAAATATTTAACAAGAGAACAGGTAGACGTACATATATGAAATCGATGCTGGAACACAAATGGAACAGCCAAGTTCCACCCAACCGTAGAAACGAACATCCAAATTACTTGCTCCATTCAGCCCCTAGCCTGACCATGAGTCCATAAGGGAAAATTGAAATGATCCTCTTATGCTACATTCCTCCTTTCAGATCAGAAAATTCACTTGCCTCACACCTAACAGGTTTTCGTAACAGTAAGTAATATAATTTCTCCAGCATACTACGCAACATCTCGCCTCCCCCATATGTTGTATATCATGAGTGTAGTGTCCCCAAGGCCGAGCCCCATTGTAAACCATGTTCTGAAAGGCCTCCTCCATATGTTGTATATCATGAGCATCTTGTGCCTAGGTATTTTTCCCTCCTTGGGAATTTTCCCATATTTACAAATTCCTGATTTTTAGGGGCTCCTAGTGGTCAAATTCCTCATTTTCCACTTGTAAAATTCATCTCTAAGGTAACTCAAGTTTTTTCCCCACTCATGGAGTCATGGTCAGTTGTTTTCAACCTGGTTGTTCCATTTGTCCTCCAACAAATAATATATAAAAAGATTTGTCTTTTACATGTGTCACAGTCAAGGAGTTAGTTGGGCAAATCAAATCTTTTCCCAACAATCCAAATAATTAAATACACATAATCAAATTCCAAATTTAGATTTTCCATAAATGGTAAAAATTTCCAAATACAAATTTTCCAAAAACATAAATTTATTGCTAAGTGCATACATACTTTAATAATTAATTATTTTTGGAGATATTACATGTTGGGTTATGGATTTTTCCCCTAAATGGAAAATTTTCCTCATTCCTGAAAAATTGATATGATAAGTGAAACAAAAATGCTCAATAACTGATAACATTAGATACCTACATAATTGATCATGTAATAAATGTTGAATGAAGTAAAATTAAAATTACATGAAAATAAATGAAAGAAAATTATTTAGGTACAGGTTAAGAAGTTATGCATTTATCAGTAAATCAAGAATTTTTTGATGAACCTCCCATTTATAGGATCCCCAAACAATTCTCCATCCATATGAGCTATCTCATAGGTGTTATTATCCTAGACTGTAACAACCTCAAAGGGTCCAACCCAAATATTGTAAAAAGTTCCATGCTTTCCCTTAGCCTCTCTTCGAGCATCACATTTTAGGACCAAATCCTATGTCATGGAGTTTATTTATTTGCCCCTTTTATAAAATATTTACTTCATCTTCCCTTGTTGAATATGATATTTTTTTTGAACATATTCTCTTATTTGTTTGATGTCAATAAATTGGTTGATCCTCCTTTCCATGTCAACTAATTCTACCTCATATTGTATTAATTTCATCAAAGGGAGGCCAATTTGAATAGGGAAGACGAATTCCATGAAATATACTGATCGAGATTATTTTGAGAATGAAATGAAGACAAAAATATAACCAATATATAACAAGGAAATACATAGAGATAATGCAAATAAAACATAAATTTAGTGAAACCCAACTTCTATTAATAAACAAGAGAGAGAAAAACAATGTAGATCAAAAATTGGCAAAATGGGGTAGCCTATCTCTAAAAATAAAGAGATGTTGTGTATGCTTCATTAGAAACAAGATTTACATAACACTCCATTGCATTCTTAAAGGGCCTCCTTCACCTCAATTATATATGAGAGAGTTAGAGGAGAACAATTCCCATGCTACATGTGGCATAAATTGGACTAAGTTTAGAAAATTTCATAGGCATGTAAAACACTAGGATTCCCTGGGAGGTCACCCATCCCAATACTACTCTAGACTAAGCGCTCTTAACTATGGAGTTCTAATGGGATCGAATGCATTAATGCTATGTTGTAGGCATGTACATAAGATTGATAGGAAATCATTACATGATTTCTATAATTAACAAATGAAGATGAAACTACATTACATTCCCCATCAAAAGGGTGAATATTATGGTTGATCAAAACCACAGGCTCAAAATGGTGATTCAGTGGTCCATCTAGATCATTCCTCTCCCCTTAGGAAGAAATGGTCCCCACTGCATCATGTTCCCACAGGAGATGAGGAGAATTTAGCTAAATCTGAAGCTTGGTGTGTTGCTTTCCTTGCTCAAGAAGCTATCTTGCTTATCTTCTTGATGGTTGTCATGAACCTTCTGTTGGAGGGGTTGTATTTGTTCACCCAATCTAGGTGCATGATCTACCTAAGTGTGGGAGGACTGGGCAGTGTCGAGGAACCCCCGTAGGTGAAACAAGAACATCTTGGTACTCTTCTACAATCTTGTCGATCTGCTTCTATTCGATAGAAAGGTATTGGCATGAGGCTACAGTGGCTGCAGTTTCCTTCTATTCATATTCTAATCAGATTGTGAAGAGGATAAACTTTTTAGTATGAGATATTACTTTATGGCATTGTTTTGGTGGGACAATAGTCACATCAATCTCTGGTATCCTGTATAGCTAACATCCAGAGTAACAATGATGCTACAGGGTCGAGACACATAAAAAACATGACTCCTCCACATATAGGGTTGGCATAATAGAACATCATAGAATTCAAGTGGGAAAAAATCACACAATAGCTCATCTTTGAAGGAATTCATTTCGTAGGACATGAGACACTGCTAGCTGACATGAAGATATTTACCCTGGCGAAGCCACCTGATGTTGTATGGTTGTGAGTGCATTGTTGTTGTCAAATAAAACTAATTGAAAACCTGTGCTAATATGATGTTCTTTTGGCTTCTGCTATAAATAATAAAATGAAATGGGGTCCTCTTCATCCACATATTGCATGGAAGAGTTTCTCCCTCTCCTCAATATCCTCTTATGTTTGGATTGTTGCAGTTGTGATAGTAGCAGTGGGTTCTGCATCAATGATCTATATCCTTTTATTATTTTCTAATTCAGGGTCCTAGTCAGGGTTTGACTCTTTGTCTTTGAGCTTGGCCACCATTGACATTATTGAGCAACATTCATCAATGCTTTGCCAAGGGTTGTTGTGGAACTCACACCACTTTTAATGTCTTTATTAGACTTCCCATTACCTTTTTTTTCCTGCATCTGGGACTAGATCTCCTGAGGTTGGGATTCCCTACTCTATCCTTCATTATGTGAGTTATATTTTCCTTTTCCATTCTTCTCCCACTTACTCTGCTACTTGAATTTCTACTCAATTTTTACTGCATATCGATAAGTAGCTCCTAGAAAGAAGATGTCTAAGAAATCCATCTATGTTTGGATGTACCTATGTAGACCAATGTGATACCTCAAAACATGGATGATTTTAAGGATGGAAACTTATTTTAAAATGTAGAAACCTTGGAAAATCTTACTAATCCTTGATATGCCAACTATAAAATGTTTGGCGATAGTTTTGTAAAAATATTCAAATTTCTAAGGACTCTATATAGTTTGTATAAATATTTGGCGATTTTTAAGGTAAAATAATTTTATCCTTTAGGATTTGGGCAAATCATTTTTAGAATAGCAAATAGTTTTTTGGGAAAACAATAGAAAATTATCCCATCAGCAAAATTTAGCCCCTAAAATCATCCCTGCCTCAAAACAAGGTGCCACTTGGAGGCTTTGATAGCCATCTTTAAGTGAAAGGTATGAAATATATTAGTGTACTCTTACACTATCTCATCTCTTTTATGATGTAGAGTTT
Source organism: Picea abies (assembly GCA_900067695.1). NCBI lineage: Eukaryota > Viridiplantae > Streptophyta > Pinopsida > Pinales > Pinaceae > Picea > Picea abies. Next base: position 2,019 of record CBVK0100240243.1, on the reverse strand, counting down.
TCCATCTCATGTATTGTTCATCATAATTTCCGAAAAGATAAAACTCCTCCTTTAAGCAATCTACAAAGGCTACCCAAGTGGGTTCTCTAAAAAATAGTGTATATTCATTAGCGGTGTACCTCTCCTAGTAACCTTCCCACCAAGATCTGACATAGGGAAGGGATTTAAGGAGAGAAAAGGTAATATTTTCACTATCGAAAATTTTAGGGACAGAGTAATAAACTTCTAGCATATTCAACCATTTTTTTAGAGCATCTACATCTATTTGGCCTTCAAATAAGGGGATATCAAAATTGAATTGTACTTTGAAAGGTGTTGCACTTGCAAAATGGATTCTTTTCAAAGATGCCTCAGGTGTCGCCATCGATAGTATTTTAAGTATCTGAGCTAAGTTTTCCATCATATCGTTCCTCTATCGCATGAGGGCTTCCTAGAGAAACATCTTGAAATGATCTCTGACTTTTTCATCTCTATTTTCTTCCGCCATGGGAGGTCACTTGGGCTGGAGAGAGAATTTTTCCTCAAGCAAAATTAGCTCGAGACACAACTCTCCATACCCTAACCTCATCGGGGACCTGCTCTGAGAAACAACAAGGAGTAGACTACTATGATACCACTGATCTAGATTATTTTGAGAATGACATGAAGACAAAAATATAACTGATATACAACAAGGAAATACATAGATATAATGTGGAGAACAAAAAAATATAGTGAAACCAAACTTCTATTAATGAAAAAGAGAGAGAAAAAGATTGTAGAACAAAACCTGGCAGAGTGGGGTATCTTATCTCTAAAAATAAAAAGATGTTGGCTACACTTCATTCACAACAAGATTTACATCACACTCAATTTCCTACTTAAAGGGACTCCTTCACCTTAATTATATATGAGAGAGTGAGAGAAGAAAAATTCACATGATGCATGCAGGATAAATTGAAATAAGTTTATAAAATTCCATGGGCATGTAAAACACTAGGACTTCCCTGGGTGTTCACCCATCCCAGTACTACTCTATCCTGAGCGCACTTAAATGAGGAGTTATAATGGGATATGTTTCATTAACTCTATGTTGTAGGCATGTACATAAGACCATTGGGAAACCATTACCTGATGTCTTTAATTAACAAATGAAGCTGAAATTACATTAAATTCCCCATCAAAAGGGTGAATATCATGGTTTATCAAAACCACAGGCTCAAACTGGTGATTCAATGGAAAGGGTGGATGGTCACTAAGATCCATCTGGATCATTCCTCCCCCCTTAGGAAGCATTGGTCCCCATTGCATCAAGTTCCCATGGGAGATGGGGAGAATTCTGCTAAATATGAAGCTTGGTGCATTGCTTGCCTTGCTGAAGAAGTTGTCCTGCTTAGCTTGTTGAAGATTGTCATGAACCTGTTGTTGGAGGGGTTGGATATGTTCAACCAATCTAGTTGCATTATCTACCTAAGTGTGGGAGGACTCTGTCGATGAAGATGCAACAAGAACAATATGAAGGGTTCTGTTATAACCTTGTTTGATTGGGCAGTGTGGAGGCACCCCTGTAGGTGCAACAAGAACATCTTGGTACTCTTCTACAATCTTGTCGATCTGCTTCTGCTGGATAGAAAGGTCTTGGGATAAGGCTGCAGTGGTTGCAGTGTCCTCATGTTCACCTTCTGATCGGATTGTGAAGATGATAAATTTTGCAGTATGAGAGATTACTTTGTGGCATTGTTTTGGTGGGACAATAGTCGGAACTACCTCTGGTATCCTACATAACTGACCCCCTAGAGTAACAATGACACTACGGGGTCAAGACTCATAAACAACATGAATCCTTCACATATATGGTTGGCCTAATAGAACATCATAGACTTCCAGTGGGGAAACATCACATAATACCTCATCCTTGAAGGGCTTGATGTTGTAGGACATGCGACACTGCTGGCTAACATGAAGATATTGACCCTGGCGAAGCCACCCAATGTTGTATGGTTGCAGGTGTGGTGTTGTTGGAAAATCCAACTGCTTGAC
>CBVK0100240242.1:0-13604 GCA_900067695.1 Picea abies | reverse complement strand
CCGAGATCTACACTCTTTCCCTACACGACGCTCTTCCGATCTCACGTATAGAAGAATATTTATATATTATTCAGTGAATAAAGTTTGTTGTATATATATTGGTGAATCGATATCATTTACTATGCATAACATGGGTATATAAATCCTATAAAGTTCCACCTCCAGATAGAAAAATTATGATAGGCGCATATATATTCTTTTTTGCAGAGGAAGTGGTGTGTGAATGTGTAGGGCAATTTTTTTTTTTATTGTTTTATCTATGTGAAAAATTTCGTTACCAGCTCAACCCAATATTTTTAAAATGAACAAGAAACAAGAATAGTAATTCTGGTAGGTTCATCAATTCCACAGATAACATTTCTCTATTGTAAATTTTACTTATGAAATTTTTTCCTTATGTTAATCATGTCCTGAACAACGAATCGTTGGATTCTAAGAATACCTTTCATAATTGTAGTTCAATCTATGTTATAGTGTTTTTTGTATTGACTATCTCCATGGAAATAGAGTTCATCTTATGTAATTTAGATTTCATGAAATTTGAGGATCAAGTCACTGTGTATACTTTGAACCCCAAAGGAAGTAGATACCCATTGCACAAGTTATTTCTATGTGTTTGGTATTATAATAGCTCCAAAAAAATGAATGATACACATTAATGTTGAGCTTGGGTTTTGTTGAAGTAAGGTCCTTTCAGATCTATGATCTAGATCTGAAACTTGATGTATTTTTGTGTTATCCGCTTAGGCACGTTTTAGTTGATTTTGTCCTTTTGTTGTCATCCAATAAAATTGAGCACAAAGAATCTTGACATAGAACTCCGAGATAGTTTAGATTAAACTCGAAATTGGAAGAATTACATTCTTGGCATAACCCACTATAGTGATAGCTTGTAATTGACACTTATCCAAGGTATGAATGACCCGATATGAAGACAATTGGAAACTCGATTTGAGTAATTGAAGGCACACAACAATTTGTTGTGATCAAGGATATTTTTATTTGAGGGAGTGTTTATCCTTCATCGGGTGGTTTGACTCCTTTAGTGTCGATCTCCTCACTTGTTTCAGATCAAGGATTATCACTGGAAGTTAGAGAATTTTCATTTCATTATTTGTAGTCATGCCATGATAGAAGGTATCAGTTGATTAAATTGGCGCACTTGTAGAGTACAGATCAAGACAAGTAAAGTTTAGGATGTTTAATTTATCTCTTCTTGCCAGCTGCTTTCAACCTTTACTTTATAAAAAATATAGACACCTGTCTATGCATGGGATAGTTGATCATTAGATGCATTGTAGCTTTCCTTTGGGTGTAGTGGTAATATTGAATTGAAGCATTCTTGTTTCTTAAATTTATAATGAAGTGATCTGACTAAGTAACTACAAATTTTTCGGGTGTTGAGAATATCAACGCACCAATAAAATATTGAAAGCTAAGTTAATGTTGACTTAGCTATCCTTGTTTCCACTAAAACTAGAATTACAGCAAGCCATGATTACAAATATACTCGCTAGTTTTGACTGATAATAGTTGGAGTCTTCCATTTAATGGTTCAATATATTTAAGGCAATCCGAAAAGGATTTTGGGCACTTGATATTTTTCACATAAGTTTCAGGATTTGGGGTGAGGTAACATGTAAGGTACTAGGTCTATTATATTAGCAGAAAAAAGAAATAATGCATAGAATAACACTGTAATATAAACAAAATACGGAAATACTGTAGAGATAACAACGGAACAACAAATTATATGGAACCACAACACCAGAATTATACATTTATTGATAAACAAAATGTTCACTTGCCTCTTTGAGGGGGCAAACTCCAACAGAGCATAGTTCTATTACAATAATTATTCAAGATAAAACTTCTCATACCCTCTACTCCTATTTATACTAAATCTATCTATCAAAAAGAAAAATCTAGAGGAAGATCCTTCTAGAAGCAAAAGCTTGTGTTAGGCCTTCTTACATTTGACTTATTCTTCCTTATTGCTAGGCCTTATTAATATTTTCATTTATTACATGGAAATATAGTATTCTACCTACATGAGGGGTTAGGGAGGTTAGGTCCCTAACATGTCCTCCCCCTTAAAAACAACCTCGTCCTCAAGGCTTGAGATGAGGAAATTGTTGCAGAATGGTAGTTGGTTCCCAAGTGGCATCTGTTGGAGTTGTATCTTTCCACTGGACTAACACTTCCTTGATGGTGCGCTGACGCAGATGAACCTCATGCTGGTCCAAAAATTCTTATGTATGCAACCAGATGGACCCTTCTTCATCCAACTCGGGAAGGTTGGTTTGAGTTTGGCACTTAGTTCCAATCACCTTCTTTAAGCAAGAGACATGAAAAATAGAATGGAGTGTAGAATGACTGGGAAAATATAACTGATAGGCCACATGTCCCACACACTTGAGAATAGTATAAGGACCATAAAATTTGGGTGCCATTTTCTGACAATGGTCAGCCTTGAGTAAAGTTTGGTTATAAGGTTGCAGTCGAAGAAACACCTAGTCTCCTTCAACAAATTGATGTTTAGAGTGACATTGTGTTGGAGCATAACCCTAACTTACATTAGTTTATACCTAGATTAGACTCCTATATCTTCATCAATACATTCATTTACACTTTATTTCACCAAATTTGGCCACATAGAGAAGAAGGGAGCCTCATCCCTAGATTTTAGGGAAAACTGTTATTTTTAGATCAAGACTCAACTCCCGGTTCTTGATTTTTCTGATTTATTCATGATTTATTCCAAATCCCCCATGAAAAAACTCATCTATTATTGGGGAATGTGCACCTCCTCTTTGAGTGAGAGATTTATTCCTTATTTAATGATTTTTTCCGTTACTATTATTAGTAACTACTATTTCAGGTCAGTTAAGTGAGTTGGAACTGCTTCTCTTGTCAATTAAGTGAGCTTAAGTGATATAATGCACATAACTTGACTATTGTGGACATTAATGAGTGTGTGACATGTATCTTCAGTGGTCTAGGTCGAACTATGTGGTCTCCCTTAGCTTATGGCACCTATTTTAGCTATTTCTAGCTTTTTTTGACTAGAATTTCTATGTTGGAAATTCTATATATTCACCTCCTCTCTTATTTTTGAGGATGGTTTCTCATGTATAATTTTTTTATTAATATAATTCTATTATTTATGGAGAAAAAACTTTATCTCATCTCTTGAATATCAGCAAATTGCATGTGTTCAATTTAACTAGAATTCTAGATCTATCATGGTTTCTGCAGGAATTCTACATGGTATCAGAGATAGATTGAATCTAGTGGATTGTACATGGTTTTATTTGCAGGTATAGATCATCAGGAGGCGTAGAAAGCAACAATGGATCATCTCTCTCATCCCACAAAACTCATTCTAAATCCTTTCAATTACTTCGAATGGAAGACATAGATCTCTCTGCTCCTCCGAAGCAAAGGGCTTTACAATGTAACAATGGGAATGAAGAAAGAACCGACTACTGCAGCGGAGAAGATAAAGTATTTCAATAAATTAGATGAAGCAATTGGGATGATATGCCTATAAATTTCCAGAGATCTCATCTTTCATGTCAGTAGAGCCACTACTCTCGATGTGGTCTGGACCACATTGGAAGGACTATTCTGCAAGTAGGATGCAATGAGAGTGAATCAACTAGAGAATGAACTGGACCACATTGGAAGGACTATTCGGAAAACAGGATGTAATGAGAGTGCATCAACTGGAGAATGAACTCATATCCCTAAGTCCAATTCATTTCAGCAACCTACAAGAATTATTCACCAAGTTTGAATCCCTCCTCATTGAACTTAATACATGTGGAGTCATGAAAGAGGAAGAACAACTCATCCTTTCAATTCTCTCGAAATTAGGCCCTGAATATTCCGTATTTGTGTCGTCTTTTCAAGCATCTAAATTGACTCAGGAAAAATGGAAAATGCCTCCATTGAATGATTTCATTTCAGAATTGACTCAAGAGAAAGCTAATTTAGTCCAAATGGGTGTCATCAAGTGCTCCAAGAACCAAGCACTTGTGGCTACTAATTCTCCAAAGAGAAGTGGAAAAGACAAGAAAAAAGGAACAGGTAAATTTCTTGAATCGAAGAAAGAGAGATCCGCACAATATTTAGATAACTCTTCTGAGCCTAAGGGTGAGAAGAAGAAGGAAAGAAAACTTTGCAGCTACTATTCCAAAGGTTTCCATCCTGAATAAAATTGCATGAGGAAGACTATCGATGAGATGGCTAAGCAATTGCAGTAACACAATCTCACGGTGCCCGAAAATGCAAAGAAGAAAGATGATAACAGAACGAGAGGGATAGCACAAGATGGTCATGCTTTAATGGCTGTCACATCCACTCCATCATCTTATATCCTTGATTCAGGTGCATTGAACCATATGGCTGCATCAAAAGATGAATTTTCCTCCATCGAAGAAAGCACCAGATCCCCAATTTACTTGGGAGATGCCACACCCGCAAAGGTGTGCGGAGAAGGATTTGTTGATCTTGAAGGGGGCTGCTTCAAAAATGTGCTTCATGTTCCCTCACTGTCTGAAAATATTCTCTTGATATATCATATCACTCGTTCCGGCTCTGGAAGGAAGGTGGATTTCACTCTGGACTCCGTAGTGATTACCAACATTTCCACAGTCTCACAGCTTGCACATGGAATTGCAAATCACGGTTCTCGTTTGTATTTCTTCTCCCACTTTGTTCCTAAATCTATTAGCACTGTATTTATGTCATAATCTAATGATATCAGAAAGTTATGGCATGAAATATTTGGCTATCTAAACTATAAGTACTTGCATCAACTCAACAAGGAAAACATGGTAGAAGGATTGCCAGCTATTAAATTCACAAGCGATGTATGTCAAGGATGCATTCTTGGCAAGCATCCAGAGAAAAAGTTTGACAAAGGGAAGGCACAGAGAGCTTCTTCATCTCTTGGTATGATTCATAGTGACATCACAGGCCCATTCCTGTAGCCTTCAATCAGTAAGGCTTGATATGCACACACCTTCATAAATGATTTCTCTCGCTTTACTTGGGTATTTTTTTTGAAATTAAAATTGGAAGTATTTGAATGCCTTATAGAATTTAAAGCACTTGTTGAGAATGAGTCTGGGTGTAAGATTAAGATACTCCATACTGATAATGGGGGGGATTATGTCAAAAAATATGTGCATCAACTTTGTATTGATGCAGGTATACAACTACAACACACAGTGCCATATACACCACAGTAGAACGGTGTTGCAGAGAGGAAAAATTGGTCCTTAAAAGAGATGGCCAATTGTATGCTACAATCGAAATCATTAGCTCCCAATATATGGGATGAAGCTATTAATTGTGCATCATACATTCAGAACTGAGTTCCTCACAAATCACTCAAAGGCGCCACTCCTTTTGAATGTTGGACTGGTAAGAAACCGAAAGTGTCGCACTTTCGTATTTTTGGTTCACGAGCATGGGATCACATTCCGACAGATAAGAGGAAGGATTTGGAGACTCAAAGTGTTGAATGCATATTTTTTGGATATCCTGAAGGTTTCAAAGGATATATATTGTTGGACTCTCACACTGAAAAGTTCATTCTAGCTCGAAGTGTGAAGTTTGAAGAAGAATCACTGCATGATTTTTCAGAATACCCTGCCTAGGAACCGCTTGTTGTCACTGATGAGGAGGAGTCAGAAACTTCTTCGAGCACTTCAAGGAAGCCATCAAAGAATAATTTTGGGTCTGATATAGAGGATGAGGAGCAGTTCATGGCTTCTCCAACTCAGTTTCCAACTTGGGCAGAGAAAACCCTGCAAGATGCGAGTGAACTAGTCGGTGATCCTGCGGATACAAAAAGGACTAGATCACAATTTTTTGGGGCTCCTCAAGACCTGGCTGCCATAGAACCTTTTCTTCCCATACATTGATATATGTCACTTGGTTCAGATCCAAATTCGCACTCTAAGGCTGCTGGAAACCCACTCTGGGAGGCTGCCATGGATGAAGAGTACTCTGCTCTTATGGACAACAACACATGGGACTTGGTTCCACTTCCAAAAGGAAGAAAGATTGTTCGATGCCGATGGATATATTGAAAAAATATTTCTGAAGATGGTGAGATAAGCAAGTAAAAAGCTCGACTTGTTGCAAAAGGATACTCACAGGTACATGGTATAGACTACACAGAGACATTTGCACCTGTTGCAAAAATGGATTCCATTCGACTAGTTTTGGCCATTGCCGCTTCTCGCTGATGGGAAGTTCATCACATGCATTACATCCGTGAGATGATTAGTGATAGATTCATTTCACTACAGTACTTCCCCATAGAGAAACAGGTTGTAGACATCTTCACCAAGTCCTTCACTGAAAATAAATTTTTAGAACAAAGAGTTATGCTTGGAGTGGTGGAGACAACTGAGTAGGTCACTTTTGGCCACTCAGCATTTTTTTCCTCTTTTTTTTTTGGGGGGGGGGTTCCCACAAGGTTTTCCCTCTTTCCTCTTTTCATGAGGATTTCTTTTATGTAATGAGTACCTAAAATGGCCAAGTTGTCGGGACTCAATTTTTTTTTGTCATTACAGTTAGGCTTAAGGGGGGGTGTTGGAGAATAATCCTAACTTACATTAGTTTATACCTAGATTAGACTCCTAGATCTTGGTTAATACATTCATTTACACTTTATTTTACCTAATTTTTCCACATGGAGAAGAAGGGCACCTCATCCCTAGATTTTAGGGAAAACTGCTATTTTTAGATAAAGACTCAACTCCCGATTCTTGATTTTCTTGATTTATTCTTGATTTATTCCAACTCCCACATGAAAAAAATCATCTATTATTGGGGAATGCACACCTCCTCTTTGAGTGAGAGATTTATTCCTTAATTAATGATTTTTGCCGTTACTATTATTAGTAACTACTATTTCGGGTCAGTTAAGTGAGTTGGAACTGCTTCTCTTGTCAGTTAAGTGAGATTAAGTGAGATAATGTGAATCAATTGACTCTTGTGGAAATTAATGAGTTTGTGACATGTCTCTTTAGTGGTCTAGGTTGAACTATGTGGTCTCCCTCAGCTTATGACACCTATTTTAGCTATTTCTAGCTTTTTTTGACTAGAATTTCTATGTTGGAAATTCTATATATTCACCTCCTCTCTTCTTTTTGAGGATGGTTGCTCATGTATATTTTTTTTTATTAATATAATTCTCTGATTTATGGAGCAAAAAATTTCTCTCATCTCTTGAATATCAGCAAATTGCATGTGTTCAATTAACTAGAATTCTAGATCTATCGGGGTTTCTACAGGAATTCTACACATTGATCTTCCTATTGCTTCATGCAATTTTGGGCCATGACCAAATTCTCTTTGAGGGTGAGGATAATATCCTCTCAAACTGTAATCATTTGGTCAAGAGTATGAACCTTTGAGACACCTGGAAGGTATGAGATAACTAAAGGTGGATTTTTTCCATATATTGATTCAAAATGAGTCATACGGTAGTTGTATGGTAAGAAGTGTTGTACCACCATTCAACGAGTGGTAGCCATTGATCCCACTAATTTTTCTTATCATATGAAAAACACCTCAAATATGTTTCCAAACACTTGTTGACAACTTCAGTTTGACCATCAGTCTGGGGATGATAAGTTGTGCTGAGATGCAATTGGGTGCCTTGTAGCCTGAACAATTCTTGCCAAAAATTTCTAGTGAAAGTGGGATCTCAATCAAAAACAATAGAATGAGGCATTCCATGAATCTTAAAGAACTAATCCATGAAAATTTGATTATTCTACATGCAATGGATCTCAAAAAGTACCCTTATCTAAGTTGTGACTGTTTACTTAAATATAAGCGGCCTTTGTAGTGAAGCTTGTCATTGTGCCAAGAGTACCCTGGGGAAAATGGAGAATGTGTCTGCAATTTTTTTATCAGATGCAAAATTTTGGGATCTTATAGCCATTCTTGGTGAACAACTTGGAGCCAATATGTCACAATAAAGGAGGGAAAAAAGGGACCCTTCAAATTCATATTTTCTTGAAAGTGCATCAACAACCACATTGTCTTTTCCTTTCTTTTAAATGATATCATAATCATATCCAAATATCTTAGTCACCCATTTTTGTTGCTTCGGGGAGGAAGGGCATTGTTCTAGAAAATACTTGAGGCTTTGATGATTTGTCTTAATTTGGAAGAGTTTCCCTAATAGATAAGGGTGTCAGAGATCCATTGCATGTAGAATAACCAACATTTCCTTTTCATATATTGATTGGCCCAAATGTTTCTCTAACAGTTGTTTGTTGGTAAATGCCAAAGGTTAGCCATCTTGAATAAGGATTGATCCAATTCCTCTCCTAGAAGCATCATATTCCAGGACAAAGGTCTTTGTGAAATCAAGAAAGGTCAGGACTGGAATGGTGCACATGGCTGCCTTCAAGGCTTGAAATGCCTGATAAGTTGTGGGAGTCCAAGTGAAAGAATTGTTTTTAAGGAGAGCAATGAGAGGTGCCACAATATTTCCATAATTATTAGTAAAATTATGATAATAGTCTGTTAAACCCAGAAATCCATGCAATATTGTGAGATTCTTTGGGTGAGGCCAATCTTGCATAGCTTCAATCTTCTTAGGATCCACCCTGACACCTGCCTTTCCAACAATATGACCCAAGTAATCGACTTTTGAGGCTCCAAAATAACATTTAGATTGTTTTAGGAAAATTTGGTTTTGAGAGTAGATGTATAACTTGATCCACATGAGCAAGATGGGTTGTCCAAGTTTTACTATAGATGAGGATATCATCAAAGAAAACTAAGACAAAATGACAGAGAAAAGGACATAATGCATGACTCATGAGGCTTTGGAAAGTGGAGGGAGCATTACAAAAGCCAAAGGGCATGACCAAAAACTCACAGTGGCCCTCATGAGTTCGAAATGTAGTCTTAGGAATGTATGCCTCGTTCGTACGTATCTGGTGGTAGCCAAAATGAAGATCAAGTTTAGTAAAGAACTGGGCACCACTCAATTCAACCAAGAGTTCATCAATGATAGGAATGGAAAATTTGTATTTGATGGTGAGTTTGTTGAGGGTGTGGAATTCAGGACACATGCACCAAGAGCCATCATTCTTAAGGACCATCACCACAGGAGAAGAGTAGGGGCTGGTAATAGGATGGATAACACCTACGGTGAGAAATTCTTGAACAATTTTCTCAATTTCATTTTTCTGGGAAAAGGGATGATGATAGGGATGAACATTGGGACAAAGGCTACCGAGGACAAGGGGAATGGAATGATCATAAACATCACGGGAAGGAGGAATTCCCTTGGGAGTGGAAATAATAGCTTGATGTTTGGAGAGGATTGATTAGAGGTCCTAAGGCATAGAGGGTGTCTCAGTGGCGTGAATGGCATGGAGTTGGAAAATAATTCCAGAATGACCTTTTTTTAGGAGATTTTCGATCCAATGGGAACTTATGATCTATGGGGAACTAGTGGTGATGCCTTGGAACTTATATTGTTGTCCCTTCTGGTTGAATTGCATGGTTAATTCCTTAAAATCCATGAGAATGGGACCCATAGTCCTTGTTCATTCATCACCCAACACAATGTCACAACCGCTCATGTCTATGTAAACATATGATATTTCATGTAGTATTGACCAATTTGGAGATGCACATTTTCACAATGCCCCCCACATTTCATGGACCCACCACTGGAAATCATGATTTGAAAATTATTGAATGCACAAATATAGAAATTAGTTTCTTGGGAAATGTGGTGATGAATAAAATTATGGGTGCTTCCACTGTCAACAAGGATGATGAATTTCCTATTCTTAATGTAACCAAATAGATTTAGGGTTTGGGGAGCAGAGAATCTAGTGAGAGAATTCAAGGAAATGATAGATTTAACTTCAGGAGGGTTGGAGGCTGGGGTTATGTCAGTGGGTTCAGGTGACTCGGCCACAAGGGGGCCCTCGACATCATCTTCCAAAACATCCTCATAGATGGCCATAAAAATATTTTGTTCCTTACACGTATGCCCACAAAAATATTTTTCATCACAATTATAACAAAGGCCTTTGAATTGGTGTTCATCCACTTCTTCCCTGGTCAATTTTTGGATCTTTAGTGGAGTGGAAGGAGGAGTGGGAGTGACTAGTTTAGGGAGAGGAATAAAGGAGGGTTTTCTATTTTGAGAAGAGACAACCTTTTGTGCTTCCTTATCTCTTTTAGTAGCTTCCACCCAACTCTAAGGCTGATCCATGAGGACATGGGCATGAATCTCATCCTTGAGGCCACAGATAAAACATTCTCAGAAAAAAGCATCAGACATGCCCTTTGTATGGAAATCCAACCGCTCAAAAGTAGATATAAATTCTTCCACTGTGGTAGATTATTTCAACTTTTTCAGACGGCCTAAATGGTTGGTGTCATTGTCAAAGCGTTCATAAATCTCTGGCACAAATTGTTTCCAAGCCACATACCCTTGGAAGAATTTTTTTCTCCATTGCCACCATTACCAACATTCTTTATCTAGATGGAGAACACCATACCAAAGTTTGGCCAACTCATTTGTAATGCCATACAAAGAGAAATATTGTTACATTTGAGTTACCTAGACAGTGGGACCCGAGCCATCAAATTTTTTCACATCCACATGTGGAAGGAGTATGTCATGCTGAAAGTGATGGGGCTGAAAAGTCTGGGAATTAGAGGAAGTTTCACCTTCAGAGTGCAAAGGTGGGTCAGAGGAGAGAAGATCTGCAAGGATATTCAACTTGGCGAAAATCATGTTAGTGAAGGATGTAAGTTGGATAGCAAGGTCATGTTTGATGGTTTCTGTTTTCTTGTCTATGGAGGAATGCATGTTTTTATTGATGGTGGCAATGTTGGAACTGACTTGTCGCACTTTTTGTTGGGTCTCTGTGAAAGTAGAGGACAAGGAATTGAAGCGGGCTTCCAATTCTTGGCTACAAGTGTGGGCCATGATGAAGAGGGAAAATGAAAAGGAACAAGTGGGACCACGTAGAAAATGGGTTATGGGTGAAGGGTATCACAACGATCAAGGTGACGAGGGGAATCCAATTGGGTAAGGCCAAAATAAGGGTGTCATAAGGGGGTCAAGACCACGGGGGAAAAAATTGTTGAAAAATGATAGGTATGACTGCGATAAGGGCGAATGGAAGAATCCAACAGGATAGGGCTCAAATAATGGTGCCAACATGATCCAGACTTTTTTTTTTACTCCTGTGGATTTATACTCCGAGACGAAGAATATTGCAGTGTTGAAATGCCCAAATTCTTAATAGGAAGAAATATGTAGTAATTTCACAACCAAAATGCAGGAGGCATAGTTGCATGGTAATAGGTCTTGTCTGTTATGTTTATGTTTCCTTCCCAAGGGTTAGGGTATTCAAGGGTTTTCCCTATGTTATAGCTCTGTGATATATGTGTGGGGTCCAACAATATTACTCATCCCAATATCTCAGGGCACCAACTAAGGAGGCTAGACCGTTCCCTTAGTCGTACTACCCGACTACCCAGGTACTAGAGAGTATCTTCTCGAGCATTTTTCTCGGTGGCACTATAGTAGTCAGGTGGCCAATTGGTTTATCTATAGAGGACTTTAAGAGATATAGATTGATCTATATACATGTGTTTTATGATGTGCTACCACTCGAAGGGGTACCAATAGGGGTTACAAGGGTGGCCAACAGATGTGCTCTTAAGTACCACTTGTATTTCCTACGTGTATTACTCCCTGACCATGCGTTTATATGCATAACGATAGATCTTTGTAGCTTTAAGATGTCGGAATACGTCTCCACCTTGAAAAACAAATAACCCATGATTTTGTACCGAGGAAAGTGCTACGATACCACTTGTAAGGTACCATGTATATTATATTAGAAGAAAAGATAAATAATGCAGAGAATAACATTGTAATAGAAACAAAATATGGAAATATTGTAGAGATAACAACAGAACGACAAATTATATGGAACCACAACACCATAATTATACCTTTATTGATAGAAAACAATGTTCACTTGCCTCTTCGAGGGGGCAACCTCCAACAGAGCAAAGATATATTACAATAATTATTTAAGACAAAACTTCTCATACCCTCTACTCATATTTATACTAAATCTATATATCCAAAAGAACAAACTAGAGGAAGATCCTTCTAGAAGCAGAAGCTTATATTAGGTCTTCTTACATTTGACTTATTCTTCCTTATTGCTAGGCCTTATTAATATTTTCTTTTATTACATGGAAATATATTATTATACCTACATGAGGGGTTAGGGAGGTTAGGTCCCTAACATAACGAACAATATTACCTTCCTTTCCAATGTCGTTATTGTTGTGTGTATTTTGGTGCCTTGATAAAAAATTCAGAGAATTAATATATAGGTTGGCAAAGAGCGATCGAAATTTGGTTGAACAATCTAGCCTCAACTTTTTAATGTTTGTTAGTTGACAGTTTGTTCCACTCTCTCCAACCTAATTACTCAATTATCAGTTACATTGGATTTCTTCAAATTACTAAGACTATATGATCTCTTCACTTAGAGACTGAAGTGGAATTTAGATTGTAGCAGAATTAAAACGAAATATGTCAAGGGGTTTGAGTATTAATTTTTCGTTGTGTCAGTTGACCAACCCTTTATAGTTTAAGCATTGATAAATTTTAGAGTGGGAGTTAAATAAAATCCATCATATGACTCTTTTGAAATCTAGATAAGACAGTAATTACCAATCTCAAATTTTTAATATATATCTATATCTATATAACTATGATTGCAGTCTCTGCATATATAATATACATATTAATAGTGTATAAATATGTATATATAGATCATAATTTCTATATATATAGTATTTATAATAATCAATAGAAGGTGTACAGATTAAGGATATATATAATGAAATTTTTATGGTAATGATATGATTAGCAGATAATATCAATGATTTTATTAAGGATTTAATCAATGAATTATTTGAAAATGAATTTACGACTCACACATTTAAAATAAATAAATTAATGCTCACATTGTGCATTCATAACACTACTAGAATTATCTCAAAATATGAAGACGGTACATCAGTTAGTCGATGCATTACCGTCACATATCCGACCAAACTTGGCTAATTGTTCCATCGGTGAATTTTTGTTGAATTCTCCGATGGAACATTGGTCGTCAGATATCCGACAAAATGGCATTGGTCTTCTGATCGATGTAGTCCAGAAAAAGATGTTGAAATTCATTGTTTCTTCCGACGCCTATGCATCAAAACTCCGACAAAAGTATCTGATGCTTGTACAGTCCCTCCAACGGAGGTGTTGTATCTTTGACACTTATGTTTCTTCGGATATCTGATGCCCCTTCATGGGGAACCTTTGTCAGATTATCGATTCTTGTACGGTCCCTCTAACAGAGGTGTTGTATCTCCAACACTTACGTTCATTGGATATCTAAAAGTGATATCCGATGAAAATAAGTCTCGAAGATGCATCACCTCCATCGGAGGGACTATACAAGCGTCGATAATCCGATGAACAAGTGAATATAATATATATATATATA
>CBVK0100240241.1:0-13604 GCA_900067695.1 Picea abies | reverse complement strand
TCATTAATTTTACTTTATAGTTTATTTATTAATATTAATATAAAATAGTATATACAAGTATGTATCCATTTTAACTTTAGAGTCATGAATGATCAATTTCTAGGTACAAACCTTTATTATCATAAACAAAATCAAAATTTCAAAATTCCAAATTTATATTTAAAAACATTAAAAACAATATTTAATAAAATTTAAATAATTATTTTTATACTATTCTTTAAGTAAAAAGTGTTATAGCATTATATAAATTACTATAAATCTTGGTACAATGTTATAATATTCTATAAATTTCTAAATCTTTTGTTGTGGTGGGTAGGACTAGCCATACATAAGCATGACTATAAATGTGAACCCGCTAAACCGTAATATCTATTTTACTCTACTATATTTTTATACTTATATGACATAATTGTTGGGTGCAAAATGTATATGACGGAAGTGTTCGGTACAAGATGTATATCACGCAACAAACTAGACATGAAAAATGAAAAATAAAAATAAATATTAATATTAATTGAACAAAATTTAACAAAACATTATCACATATTAATAATGAATACAATATTTAATATTAATATTATAGGATAGATATTATTAATTTTACTTTATAGTTTATTTATTAATATTAATATAAAATGGTATATACAAGTATATATCCATTTTAACTATAAACAAAATCAAAATTCTAAATTTACATTTAAAAACATTAAAAATAATATTGAATAAAATTTAAATAATTGTTTATACTATTCTTTAAGTAAAAAGTGTTATAGATTACTATAAATCTTGGTACAATGTTATAATATTCTATAAATTACTAAATATCATGTTGCTGCTAGACTCATGATACATAAGCAATGTGAACCTAACCTGCCTAGCGCACCCTGCCACATCTATTTTATTGTACTATATTTTCATAAGTAAATTTCATTTTCTTTGGTGCAATAGATTAATATATATAATTTTATGTGTATTTATCATCTTATAAAGATATGGGTGAAACTTATCAAAAACATGTCATGTTAAAATAATAGTTTGATTATCTTCAATAGATGCTAAAGCTATGCAAACAAGACTCATAATTAAACCATAAAATAATGGTCTCATTAATATAATCTAATCTATTTTTTTGATGATTATTTTCAAAATATGGAAAAGAAATGCATACAAGACAAATGGTTAGCCTTAAAAAAATTCTAACAATGGCATTTACTTCATTTGTTTGAGAAGAAGTGGAATGGAGATTATTGACCTTAACTAATTTGTAGAACGTAGTCTCACAAGTGATGCGATGAGACATGATTTGAAACTGTGTCTATGGATTGTTGGCCCATTGTACTTTTGCTATGCCACTTTGATGTTCTTTCAATTTTGTAATATAATTTCAAAGAAACACAAAAAGAAAAATGTGATCCAACAAAGGAGTAAAATAAATTTGAAACAAATAGATGATTAATGTATCAAACAATGCATTAAGTCATTCTAAATAAGTTGATGCACTAACCATTGATCTCAAAATTGCCCTACA
This sequence comes from Picea abies, assembly GCA_900067695.1. NCBI lineage: Eukaryota > Viridiplantae > Streptophyta > Pinopsida > Pinales > Pinaceae > Picea > Picea abies. The sequence goes on along the minus strand of CBVK0100240241.1, from coordinate 12,076 downwards.
ATTTACTGATCTGGTTAGTAGGTTATAAGAATTAAGTCTCCATAATGCACTCATAGTAAGATGGTATCACCAAATAATTATATCAACAATTAAGCAATTAAATAAATTAACTTTTAATTAACTCAACAAACTAACTTTTAATTTTTTAAGTAAATTAACTTTTAAGCACAAACAAAGATGCAACACTTATTATATTTGATATAAAATGTTTGTGTGTTGATTTCTTATGCTATTTTAAATAAGTTATGTTTTTAACATGTCTCAATTGGTTTTGGAATGAATATACTTGTCACGATACCATGATCAACCATGCTTTCCCAAAAATTTCATTAAAATAAACCGCACACTTATTAAGTCCTATACCATGATCCTTGTAACTATAATGTAACTATAATGAAGATAGCTTCAAAAGGTCATATCTCCTATTAAATAATGATTAATATACTTTCTTATAATTCTTATTATATTGAAATATTATTTAATTTTTATTGTATAAATATTTTTATTATTTCATATTAATAACCCATATAATCAAATTGTTTTATATAGCCAAAATAATTAACACAAATAATTCTACATTGATACGTTGACATATTGAACTGATACAAATGAAAACACATACTCCGTTTCAGATTCAAATTCATGGAGTGCAAGAGAGCATGCTCTTAAAAAAAAGTATACAAAGCAAGTCTACATTGTTAGGTTACATCTTCAACTGGATTTTTTAACCATGGAGTGCAATAGAATAACTTATCGCATAAACAATCCAAAAAAATACAACGTTGAAGTACAGATGTAAATTGTTTTCCTGGTTCGTGCTCTCTATTCTTTTTAAATGCAAAGTTAACCAAGATTCTTTTTCTGTTTGTTTTTCTTTGGTACTTCTTAGCACTAATTTTGGTATGAATAATGGGATTAAATTATTCTTTCCACTGAATCTATCTTTCCAAAAAGAAGAAAATTAATAGAAGAACAAAGAAAAGAATAAAGCTTGTGTTTTTTTCTAAATAAATTCAGGCAGCTAATTCAGTGTTGTAATTGTTGTTTTTGTAAGGCCGAAGGTCTACCAGCCGAAAGAAGAGGCTTCATTGTATTGAAGTTGTACTGGGTTTTCAGATTGCTATCGATCAACGCGCCTTCAAAGTCCAACTCGACATGTGCTAACAATGGCGTCCAAGTCGTTACCTTGTTCCTCTTCTAATTCCTTCGCTGCCGCTGCTATGGCACTTCATACTGCTTCTTCCGGTTCTTATGATTTTCAATCGAATTTGAAACTTCATCTTCAGATTAAAGAGAGAAAGGCAGATAATGTTAATGTTGGCAGCAGCAGCAAAAAGAAAGCGCAGTCGGGGGAGGATCCAGTGAGACGCGTGATGTATCTCAGCGGCTGTTGTGGTCCATATTGAAATTGAAATACTTGTACATTCTGCATGCTAAACTACTTGCTGTTTTACAAAGTAGATTACAGTCTTCAATATGAATTTCTTTGTACTGAAACGAAGACTTCAAACAAAATGTTAAATAACTAGCACAGCCGCTAACTCGCGGTTGAGAACGTCTAAAGGTATTGGTTGAGAACGTGTGTCTCAATATAAAACGTCTGTGATAATCAGTTTGTGGTAATCTGAAACGTTTGGTTGATAAATGGAACGTGTGGCAATTACATATTTTACAGTAATTTTTTAATGTGATTAGGTAAATGTTAAAAAATAAACATGTTAACGGATGTCTTGATAAATGCAAGAAAGTTATGAATAATAAATCTAACTCAATGATTTTGGAGGACTACTAAGAATATGCCAGCGTCTTCAATGCATAGCCTTCAGATTAGGGTTTAAGGTTAAATAAGGTTAAAAGATCATTAATTGTGCCCATTGTCAATAGGTGTATGCCTTTCCCCGTAATAAATGTATGACCATTTCTTTTATGTTGTTTTTGGTTTTTTCAGAAGAAAAAAAAATGTTTTTATACTAAAGGTTATCACTATTGAAAATATGTGTAAATATCCATTCGGGCTAAATTTCCACTCTTGTAAAATATATCTTTAGATTTTAAATTATCAACATATATATTTTTTTTTTTTATGTTGCACAAGTAATATGGATAATATATATTAAAAAAATATAAAAAATATTTTAAATTATAATGATACTTTAGATTACAATATATAAAGATATTGATACATTTAAATTTTATTTCAATAAAATTAAAGGTTAATAGAGGACAATGTTTCACCTATTGCAACAATTATAATATTAAAATTACTAATTTAATTTGTGTTAATAACTATATGAATATATTTAACACAATACTGAAATTTTAATATCCCTAAATATTTCATTAGAAAACGAGAAACAAAATTGAAAATACATATATACAATTTTAACATCTTTTTAAAATTGAAAAGAACTCTTAATTTCTTTCCACCTAAATAATATAAAAAAAAATCATCATGAATTTGTTTTATTGTTTTTCTTATTAACTTCTTACATATAAATAATAATAAACATTATACTTCCTTTTAAAGATGCCAATAGTGTCAAAAGTGGCTAGGTCATTTTAGGGGATGGAGAGCTCTCATTTCTTTGATGTTGAAACTCTATCAAGTTCAGTTTCCAATCAATTGGGGATGTTCCCAACTAATTTCCCACTAGTTTTAAAGATGTCAATTCCAACATCAAGAACTGTTACCTTGCAACTATGCATATTTTTTTCTAATTTTAAATTATTAAACGAACTCTTAATTTCTTTCCACTAACTAATATACAAAAAAATCATCATGAATTTTGTATTAACTTCCTACATATAAGTAATAATAAACATTATACTTCCTTTTAAAAATGCCAACAGTGTCAAAAGTGGCCAGGTCACTTGAGGCCAAATACATTGCGAGGGGATGGAGCATTCAATCCTACAGATGCTTTGCCTTGGGTTGAAGTATTTATGCACCGTCTTCGAGGCAAAGTAAGGATCTAAAGCTATTTTTATGTTCCTGCAGGAATATACATTAATCGCACCTGCAGGAACGTATAACAATCGCACCGAAGCATTAGTTTGTCTGTACAATCAGACAATTTATCGTCTGGATATGAAAAGGGTCTGATTTTCTTATATTAAATGATATATGCTTGTCAATAAAATTATTAATCCTGTCAGCTAAAGTTTTTAGGTTTCATTCTTTTTCTTTAATGTAGTTTTAAGTTTGTGTATTGATTGTGTTGTATAACTGTTATATATGGGTTTCACTTTGTTAATTAGTATCTTATCAAGTTCATTTATAAAGGAAGCTTTTAATTGTAAAAAATAATATCAATATTGTAGGGTACTGAGGGGTGTGGGATGTGGGAAAATTTATAACTATTAAAGGGTATAAAAAGTAACATCTCCTAAAAATAAGGGTTTTTTTAATTGGAAATATGCATAGTTGCAAGAATTAAAATGTAGTTATATTTATTCCATTATTACAAATACATAATTTCTTACAAATATTTTCATTATATTTATTCAAAATATCACTATAAAACTAACACTAAACTACACTTAAATATTATTTCAAAAATTAGTTAAGTAAAAAAACTTAATAATATTTATTTTATAGTTGTGGATATTAAAAACTTTTAATGCATGTATGTTTTCCTTGAAGCCCAAACTAAACATGAAAGTCTAAAACAATACCCTATCCACTACAAGCAAGCAATCAACCATATCATTGACTTTTATTATATTTCCATATTAGACGAGTAGTAATATTTTGTTTTTTCCAATAAAAAAAAGAGTAATGCTTCAAATTTACAAAGATGTTATATATATATATTATTGAGGCTCCCAATTTGAAGTTTCCGAAACTCTTTCCGTACACTCCTATCCAAGTTCCCAAAGTTCCCACTTTTCAGAAGTAACCCTGTGCTTCTATGCAGAGGCATTCAATTTTAGGTTTTAGTGTAAACTTGCATTCATTGCAACCCCATAGAAACCCTGTGCTGTTATGCAGGGGCATTCAATTTTAGGTTTTAGTGTAAACTTTCATTCATTGCAGCCCCATAGAAGAAATGAATAAATCTAGAAGAGCTTCATTATCCATTGCAACTTCTCCTTTTCCAACCATGCATATGCATCGAATTGCATACTTGATTCAAACCTGTTAACAATGGTCCATGCATTATTTAGGAGCTTGAAAGTTGTAACTATTGCCATCGTTAGCGAACTGGAAGCGATGGAAATAAGTATTTCCATCGTGAGCGAACTGGAAGCGATGGAAATAACAGAGGACACCAAAATTTTTGAGGTGGATGCTAGAATCTTAGAGGAAGATGCCAACATTTCATGATTTTTGAGTCCTGACATGCTAGGAGGCCCTTATGCATAAATGTGGCAACACTGGGTTCGATTCCCAGATGATATTTGCTTTACCTTTCTGTTTTAAAGGGCATATTGATGTTGGTTGTGTGAAGAGTATTTGGGTTGGTGTGTGTATTTTTTTGGTTGTATTTTCCATACTCATTTGTGACATGCTTACTTCATGGACACTGTCTGCTGCATTAAATAGTCTCATATCCGCTTTATCAAATAGTCGCCTAGGTCGAGGCTGCTGATTCTCTAGGTGGACGACCACCTCTTCTGTCATTGTGCCTGTTTTGGAAACAGGAATATCCAGCAAACCACATAGGTTAAACAAGAATTCTTTGTTATATTTGTGGAGTTTATCTTGTAATTTTACTCAATCTTACCCTACACAAAGCCCAAAAACTGAAAGATGTTATTCTTGCATATGACAAGCCTTACCCCTCTTTCCATAAAGAAACATGTGAACAAGTTTCAAGATTTAGTTCTTCCTACTCATTTTGTATACTCTGCATACAACATTTGGGATTCCTTTGAGAGGTGTACCCCTTCATTTTTAAATGTTGAACTATTTACACTTCTTCTCCTCTTCATTGCATGCAAGGCAACACTCAACCGTCTTTCTTACTTGAGATGGCTGATTGACAACAAGAGTACAATCTTGGATGCTCTTCTTTGATACTTCAACATGTCCGAAGACTTTGACATTCCCATCGACAGACGAGTCCAGAGCGAAAACCTCTTTATTTGAGACAGATCCTAAGGTAAGCCACATGGCAAGAATTTTCAGGCACCAGACGAGAAGAAAGAGGTCGAGATTCAGAAGGTATTGACTGCTAGATTGATCTTCATATTATTTTTTTTTCATCTGGGCTGCCAAGGGTTTTCTCACAACAATTTCTTGTAAATTTTTTGTTTGAATTTGCAGTAAGAACTTTGGGCACTTTCAAATTGATTCACGTGTTAAAAGAATTTTTTTAACAACACGATGGATTGAACCCTAGATAAACTACCTATGTTTCTGGACGCCAATTTCTATTATGTTGGGAATACATTGTCCTTGTGATTATATGTGTTCATGTTGTTGATGGGTGTCATACTTTATGTCATAATATAGTGTTGATGGAAGCCAAGCAGGTAAAATGTGATGCCAAAGATCCAAATCAACTACCTTTTCTTGTATATTTGTATGCAATTCCTTTAAGCCTTAATTCCTTTAACCCCTATCATTCAATTTGCTTATTGTTCATAAAGTAGTAAGAAGATTTCCCTAAAAAATTGAAACAAAGGAATCTCGATGTCAAAGGAGTTACATCATTAATGTCTCACTTCTCTTACATCTTTTGAAAAGTTTTGTCCCATAGATGTTATCCTAATTTGTTCTAATTCATTCAGCCTACTCATTCAAGATTCATGTAGGGATCAAATCAAGGATTAGCAATTTTTCTTCTGCAGGTTGTTAAATCTTGTGTTGACAAATGGAAAGAAATGAGCGAAGCTGTATGTGGTTCCCATTTTATTTTTTATAATCCTTTGGCTTTAGTAATATCTTAGCTTTTGTTTAAAGTCGAATTTGAAAAATCAAAGTCTGAGCTCAATGAAGATGAAGACGACGACAAAAGTGGGGAGGTATTTTCATTTTATCTTTTACATCTTGTATAAATGTAACTGTTTCCAAGTAATTATTTTTCCATTTCCACTAATGAAATTGTTTACTGACCCTCTCCTTGGGTACATAGGATGACCATGAATAACTTAACACTTTGTAACCAACATCTAAATTTTACGTGAGGGATTATTGTTTTCAATATCCGATGAGACTTTTGTTATAGTTTGAGATCATAAGATTTACCACTAGAATTATATCCATGTTTCATTGCTCATTTCTGTATAGCATCTGATATCAAGAAGTTTGTTTAGCTCCTTTTGTTGTAGAAAGTTGCTGCTAAAGTTTATTATTAGTACAACCACCTAATTGTGGTTAATGAATTGGGATAGGCATCTTTAATTTACAAACTTTAATTCTAACTCTATGCTCATTTTGTAGTAGAAAGTTGCTGCTAAAGTTTATTATTATTATTATTATTTAATTTGCAAACTTTAATTCTAATTCTAAGATAATCCTAATTCTAGTATAATATCTAACTTTAACATAACCTTAACCTTAACATAATTTTAGATGATTTTAACCACTTTAATGATATATCAATTATTTTCAAGTGTCTAATAATTAAATGCATTTGAAAATAATTAATATATCATTAAAATGATTAAAATCATCTAAAATTATGCTAAGGTTACGGTTTATGCTAGAATCAAGATTATCTTAAAATATAATTAGGGTTTGAAAATTAAATACCCCAATTGGCATTCATCGACCACAATTGTGTGATTGTGCTATTACTAGCACAACCACATAATAGTGGTTGATGAATGCCCATAGACATCTTTAATTTACAAACCTTAATTCTAATTCTAAAATAATCATAATTCTAGTATAAACTCTAACTTTAACATAACCCTAACCTTAACATAATTTTAGATGACTTTAATCACTTTAATGATACATTAATTATTTTCAAATTCCTAAGAATTAAGATTATCTTAAAATAAAATTAGAGTTTGCAAATTCAATACTCCTATTGGCATTCATCAACCACAATTATGTGATTATGCTATTATTAACTTGCAAAAATTATTACTTCTACAAAAACCAATCTACATCACCATGTACTAGAGTACTAGAGTTTTTTGAGTTGATATATATTTTTTAAAATTCAACAATTTAAAATTTAACCAAAATATAACTGTTATGGAAATATAAGCTTACCATGGCCGCAATGTTAAGCAGACCCATAAAACTCCTATTATATTTATTCTCAACTCTTGATTCAGGGTCAGAAAATTCACCAAAAACACAACACTCCTGAAGACTATATCTACAAGTAGTCCAAGGAGAACAATTTTCATCTACACCACAACAGAATATAAAGAAAATTTAAGTTGATAGAAACATTTTTTTATAGACTACTGAAATTTTAAATATTAGCGTAAATTTATGCGAACTCTGAATTTATTAGGTCAGAAGAAATCAAATTACAATAATGTGGATCTTCCCACTAGGCTTGCAAAGCGTCTAGTTTATTTTACCATAACAATAATATATTGGTTGTTTGATTCTTATAAAAAATTCAAAATAAACTTCGGCTGTTAGAGTAAATATAATGAATAGATGCAAGTATTTTTTTAAGTGGGCTAACAATCATATTACAGTAATGTGGATCTTCCCACCAGAATTGTAGGGCATCTCGTTTCTTTTAGTGTAACAAAGAAATATATATTGGTTGTTTGATTCTTTGGATACTTGTTTATAAGTTGGACTTAACATTATTTTTAGGCAAGACCATTCTGTGCTCTATCAATCCTGGAACTGACCATCTCATAATATTCTAATCGAATGTGAGATTCCTCCCTCAATAATGAAAAACAATAAATGCATACCTTACCTTGTTGCGGGGGCGTAGATTATGAATAGAATCACACAGATTTCTTCCAATACAACGCCTGCCCCATTAACTGTAGAGATCAACAATCCCTGGGATTGATTGATCCATAATATGTCCACTGCTCAGGGCTCAATAACTTACAGATATACATAAGAGAACTGAAATCTTCACTGAACTCATTCTTCACTATGCCCCAAAAAAGTCTCTGTGCATTCGATCAAAACATATTGAATAATACTCCCAAAAAGTATTCCTACATTCATTCAAAACAATACTCCAAAAAATTAATAGAGTCACTCCCAAAAATCTAGACAATCTCATTATCTACAATATCATCCATTCAAAATTGTGTATCTACATTGCAATTTATCTATAATCTCATTATAGATCTACCTATAATCTCATTATAATATCTGCAAAATTAAATTTAGCCATGGATGTGGGCTTAATGGTAACTTTCTCAAATGCACAATGGCATCCAATTCCACTTGCTTCTCAGGCGATGAGAACCTACAAGGTTAAAGAATTAAGAGAGATATACGTCTGGTTAATTGAAATGCCCGACACCAATCCTGGTTAATTGAAATGCCCACGCGGATCGAATCCTGACACTTCACATCCATGGGGCCACACACACCCAAAAAAGAGTTGCCAACAATGGAATTGATTGACCATCTATTGGAATTGATCAACCAAGGAGAACACTGAAAAAAGGGATGGGGAAAACCAAAACTCATCCCACTAAAAACAATTAAAAATTAAACATGCCCCTAACATATTGCGGTAAAAAAGAAATGCATGCCATGCACCAGTGAAACCTAGGAGGAGTAAATACACTAGGTAACACATGCTACACATCAAGAAAAACTTAGGAGTAAATAAATGATGCCCTGTAAAAAAAAAATGAAATCACAGTAAAATACATGCAATAAAACAACAAACAAAACAAACAAGTGTGAATTGTCATTGTTATGTTAATATTTTTAATCATTCTTTTTAATGATGAATGAACATCTTTTTTCATGTAAAAAAGTTAATGTTTGAAATCAGCCTTTAATTTATTGTGACTACAAAGAATATTCAAAACATATGAAATCATGTCCATTAAAAACTTATCTATAATTAAAAGTCTATTAATTATGGCCATTTTCAATAAGTGTAAGCCTATTTCTTAATTATACGATTATTTTATCTTTTAAATTAATCCTTTAAGTTGACCACATTCTATTGAAAATACTGAACTTAATTTACAATGCATTATCACATACAATGCAACTAATAAAGTTCTTAATACACTAGTATGTCGAATATTGTATTTTTGTGTTTTGTTTTTAGCTACATACAAATTTCCCATAACTGACAAAACATACAGATAATATAATAACTAGATACTTGGTAAGGGAGTTAAGAGTTATGTCATGTAGAGAATATGATAATTAGATACCATTTATGCATATTTGTGAGCTAGGTATCTTGATTATATCTTTGAGAATTTAATTTAGTGTGTTCATTGATGTTTACTTTTCTGGGTTAAGCAATTTTTGTGGAGTGGATTAAGTTATTTTTGTGGTTTCATTAATGAAAAATCAATATTTATTTTATAAACAAAATTATTAATGTAAACAATAATTTATTTTATAGACAAACTTTTGATTTTGCTAGACTAAGATTGCATTCCTACACATTACTTAGGATTCTCAAGTAGCTATAGTTAAGTTAGGTATTAATATAGAAAGGGTGCAAACTTCTCCTTAATTAAGATAAATTCAATTTGTTTATTTAAAAAAAAAAAAATCATACTTTCTATTTAAATACAATAGAAACATTCTTTAGGTGCATATGCACTATTAGATAAATATATAGCCTTCAAACCTTTTAATGGAACTAGTTACAAAAAATAATTAGGTCACTTCCAACATATTGTTGGATAAACAAAATTATCAAAGTTTTAGAATGTTTCACTCAGACATTTTTCATCTACGAATTCTTCTGTAACACATCGATTTATTTCAAGAGTCAAAGCACATCGATTTATCTCAAGAGTTAAAGCCTCCTTGGAAAGGGAGTCAACAAAAGAGTTCGACTCTTTGAAAATATGCACAAAACTGATCCTGTGGAAGAGTCTTGCAATGTCTTTTAGCAATTGAGCTACTTGTAGTAGCCTTATAATGAGAATCTATATATTTCTATTCATCCAATCAATGGTTAAGGAAGAATCACCAAAAACTTGCAAATGAGCAATATCTCTGTTGATAACACATTTTAGAAGGAAGAACAAGGCTTTGAATTCACCTTGAACCTTATCCAATATTGGCCTTACCTGTGAAGAAGTGATAATAAAAAAGATATAAAAAAAACCCCAAGCTATAGATGTGATCACAGCTCAGAAAATACAATTAAAGAAACCTCATGAAAACTCCTTATTAATAGCCAATTCCTTTAACAATCGAGCCTCCTTTGCCTTGGGAACAACCTTGTAAAAAGGAAGCAAACCAAGAATCTCCTTAGGGTCATTTATTTTGAAGAATCCCCAAAACAAATCCTCCACAAGTTTAGCTCATAAGATCCCTCTAGTCAAATGTAAAGCCATCTCACTTCACACTTTCTTGGTAAACTGACACTCCAAAAAGAGACGCTCATTATTTTCTTTGTTGTTCCAACAAAACATACAAATCTTAGACCCGACATTATTCCTTATCTAAATTCCATCCTAAGTTAAAACCCTCTTTTCTAGCACCAACCACAAAAATATTATTATATCCTTAAATAGCGCTTTAACTTTCCATAATTTGCTAACCCACCAACATTCTTCCACTATTCATAAGTTCTAAAAATTTAATTTTGTTTATATATATATATACTAATAAATATATTTTTTTCTATCCTCACTATAAAAACAATTAGTTCCTCTTGACATGGAAGACATCTCATACATATAAATGTTGCTAATTGATATGCAATGATTATATTTTATGTAAGTAGAAAGGCAATGAACCTTTATTATTTGAGGTCATTTTTTCATATGGAATTGCCCATTACTTTCTCTCTCATGGACGGTTAAGATTACATATAATTGGGAGAAGGCGTCTTCACTATTATGATGAAGGATGTGTAGTGTTCAAATGATTGAAGTGCCATCTAAAACGTCTTTTTAAGAATGCAAGAAGGGGAAGTTTTATTTGATTGATAAATGTGATGTATATGGGAACTATTTTTATGTGGATCGATTTATAATTTTTGTTTAATCAAATCAAAGTTGTCAAAGTTGTTTGGTAAGATAATTATTTTTAATATGTATGTATTATTAGAGATAGAAATTTTTTACACATTAAATAGATTTGTTATAAAGGTGAATGTAAGTTAATGATGGTCTCTCATAACCTATTAGTGGCAATGCAAATATGAAAGATTGACAATGCAAATATGAAAAAACAATAATCTTTTAACTTGAAGAGATTATTCAAGGTGAATTTGAAAATGGTGTAAAAAGATGAAATGTAGGAAATTGAATTATATCTCCCAATATACAATTTTTATTTATAAAAATTGTGGATAGCTATATGAAATTAGAGTTTTTCTAATAGTGGTATATATATATATATATTATGAAAGTCAATATATCCTTGAAATTACAATGCCTTCTTTCCGTTAGTGCAGGCTGCCAGGGTCTTAAAATTATCAAACTTTTTTTTAGATTGTAGATATAGGTCTCTTCTAGTGCAACCTATATCTTATTTTAAAAATGGTTAAGTTGACACAAGTTATAGAAAAAATAAAAGAGGTAAATTTATTTAGGATTTTGATATATGTCAAGACAAAAATAGATTAAAAATAGTAAATAATATTAATTTAAAAAAAACATTGTATATTCAAAAATCTGCATAGCCAACTCTATCTGTGTCTATAGTGCGATAGATTTTTCATTCCCTCTCCCCCAAAAATTGAATTAGAACTAATTCACACACATTCCTAAGAACGTGCATATGCTCTAGGAACATGCATGTGCTCTAAGAACGTGTGCATGCTCTTATGCCTTTGTTCATATTTTTTTCCTCCTTTGACTTTTACTCTCTTGTGCTAGAACCTCATAACCACCTCCCCTTGTATCACCTATCTACCCCCCTTCTCACCACTCTCCCTTTTCCACCCATATCCATCCACCTTCCCTCTCCACTCACCTCCTCTCCCAATTCCTTTATCCCCTCCACCCCCTCCCTTTTCCCCTATCT
>CBVK0100240240.1:0-13604 GCA_900067695.1 Picea abies | reverse complement strand
GCTCTTCCGATCTCACCGAGCCTCTTCATATTCTCTGGTGATCACACTCAGGCCTATTTCATTTCTCTGGTAGAAGCCATCAGTTGTTTCTGGGAGTTACACTTTGAAGTGAAACAGTAGCCCTCTGATCATACTTAAATTCACCTACACTGTTGGATTGGATCCGTAGGATCTTGCGTTTATTTCGCATTTCAACATTTTGGAATTTTGACATTCTTGTGGTGAAGAGTCTCGATTCTCCATGTCCCAAACTCTGAAGTGGAGCTTGTCTCTTCGATCTCTTCTCTACAGCTCTTCAACAATGTAACCTCCGACAGTGGCCAAGGTTTACAACAAAAAGATGTTTTCACATTTTGCATTTCAACATTTCACATTTTGGAATTTCAAGACTCCTTTGATGAAGAGTCTCAACTCTTGACTCTTACAAATCCTAGTATCCAAACCTCCAAAATGGAGTTGGATCAATGTTCCACACTCTTGATGATTCAATGGTCCATATCTCTTTGTGATTTTGTATACTACAATTTTGACATTCTTGATGTGAGGGTTCTTGACAACTCCAAGTCCCAGTATCTGAAACGATGAAATGGATTCAAATCAATGGCATTTTAGAATTTTTCATTTCTCCATTTCGGGACTCTTGTGGTGAAGAGTCTCGATACTTAACTCCTCCAACTCCCGGTATCTGAAGTTCCGAAATGGAGTCAGATCAAAGATACAATATTTGGTTGTTTCGCATTTCAGCAATTCGACATTTCAACACTCCTGTGGTGAAGTGTTTTGACACTTCAACTCCTAGTATCTAGGACTTCAAAATGGAGTTATTTCCCTGTCTGCAAAGATTTTTGTTGGTGTGACTATTTTGGGATTTCAGTGTTTCACATTTCGACGATTCGCCATTTTGAAACTCCTATGATGAAGTGTTTCGACACTTCAACTCTTAGTATCTGGGACTCTGAAATGGAGTTATTTCCCAACCTGCGAAATTCTTTGTTGGTGTGCCTATTTCAGATTTTGGGTTTTCGCATTTCGCGATTCCGAGACTACTGATGACAAAGATTCCTGACTCTTCCAACTCCTAGTATCCAAAATTTTCCTCCTGCCTTCAAGATTTCGTAACCCCACTTCACCTTGCTCTTTAAAGAATGTCCAGGTTCTCCTGGATCCAACGTTGGTCGAACCTCGGGCTCAGATATGACGTTCATCGAGAATTCTCAATGGGATCCAAAGGTCATTGTTGCTTCTCCTCCCGGGCTTTCATTGTCCCTATTTTTCCATCGTTCCATACTCTGATCTTGCCATCAATGACAATCACACCTTCCATCAATGATAATCACAACAATCTCCCCCTTTGGAATTGATGGAAACCCTGAAGGATTGCACTAATCTATTTGGACCTCCAACTATAGCATCTGGTCCAGACCACTCCTTTTCTCCCCCTGAGTTGTTGCAGTATTTTTAGGAGGTATCAGATATTCAATCAATACAAAACTCCCCCTAATAGGATGGACTCTCTTAGGTGTGAGACGGGATGACCCCCGGATTCTGTTGGAGGTATTCAAATGGTTTCTTGGCTAGGGGTTTACTAAATATGTATGCAATTTGTTTTGTGGTTGGAATGTAATGGACCTGAACAATCTGATTGGTGACATGCTCTCTCAGAAAATGGTATTTTATGGGAATATGCTTGGTATTGGAGTGGAATGCAGGATTCTTGGACACACTGATGGAATTAGTGTTATCACAATGAATTGGGATCGATGAAACATATTTTACCTCTAAGTCTGAAAGTGTCCGAATCATCCATAATACCTGAGTGCAACAGGTAGTAGAAGCAATGTACTCCACCTATGTAGTTGATAAAGAAATGGAACTTTTATTTTTACTAAGCCATTCTACTAATGAGTCACCTAGGAAGAATTCTCCTACATTGGTTCTTTTTCTCTCATCAACATAGTTTTCCCAATATGCATCTGAATAAGTAGTTAACTGAAAATTCTGATTTATGGGATGCCACAAACCATAAGTCATTGTTTCTTTCAAATACCTGAATATCCTTTTAACAGCTAGTAGATGGCTCTGTTTAGGTGCAGACTGATATCTTCCTACCATTCCAATAGCATGCATTATGTCTGGGTGAGATGTTGTGATGTATAGCAGGTTGCCTATCATTGACCTATATGAACTTTGATCAACATCAGGTGAGTCATCATCCTTGATTAATTTGCATCCAGTAACCATAGGTGTGCCCACATGTTTAGAATCTTCCATTTGAAACCTTTTCAACATTTCTCTTAGATATTTTTCTTGAGAAATGAACATCCATTCAGACCTCTGAGTAATTTGCAAACCAAGAAAAAATGGCATTTCACCTATCATAGACATTTTAAACTCAGACTCCATGGCAGAAGAAAACCATTTTACTAATGAATCCTTATTACATCCAAAGATGATGTCATCTACATAGACCAACACAATGAAAAAATCATTACCCTCTATTTTGATATATAGATTGTTGTCAACTGTTCCTCTCTTGAACCCTTTGTCTTTGAGATATGTATCCAGTCTATGATACAAGGCACAAGGGGATTGTTTTAAGACATATAAAGCTTTCTTAAGATTGCATACTAATTCAGGGTTATCAGACAGTTTGAAACCCTCTGGTTGTTCCATATAGACTTCTTCATTTAAATCTCCATTTAGAAAAGCTGACTTGACATCCATTTGATATCCTTTAAACCTTTTATGACAAGCATAGGCAAAAAATATTCTGATAGCTTCTAACCTTGCTACGGGTGAAAATGTTTCATCAAAATCTAGTCCTTCTATTTGAGCATAGACTTTACAGACCAATCTTTCTTTGTTCTTGACAACTTGTCCCTGCTCATTCAACTTATTCTTAAAGATCCATTTGGAACCAATGATATTTTTACCTTCTGGTCTATGAACCATCTCCCACGTATTGTTTTTCTCAATCTGATCAAGTTCATCTTTCATTGCTTTAACCCAATGGTCATGTTTTCTATCTTCATTAAAGTTCTTGGGTTCTAGCATGGATATGAAAGCTATATGTGATTGCTTGGTGTTTTTTATTATCTTTCTCTTGGTTTGTACACCTTTGTCTTTTTCACCAATTATTTGACTTGTAGGATGATTCTTTTGAGTGATTTTGGAGGAGGAACTTGAAGTTGCCTGTTGATTTGATTATGTCTGAGTATCTATGTCTTCCTCTAATTCAGAGTCTTCATTTTCTTATTCTTAGACCTGTTCATCTTCAACTTTATCTATGTCCTCTATAGAAGATTCATTATTGTAAACCTCTCTTGTTGGATTCCTTCATTAACTTTTACGTCAATACAGTCAACCATTTTATGAAACCTCTTATTATAACATCTGTATCCTTTACTGTTTGTAGCATATCCTAAGAAGATACCTGCATTAGCCATGTCATCATATTTTCCAAGGTTCTCATCATTATTCTTTATGTAACATTTACTCCCAAAGACTTTGAAGTGTTTAATTGAAACAAGTCTACCATACCACAGTTCATAAGGTGTCTTGTCACTTTGTGGTCTGAGGTGGGATTTGTTAAGAACATGGACTGTTGTGTGTATTGCTTCTACCTAGTAGGTTTGACCAATGTTCTTCTCATTCATCATTGACCTGGCTATTTGCTGCATTGTTCTATTTTTCCTCTCCACTACTCCATTTTGTTGTGGAGTTCTTGGGATTATGTATTCTCTCTTGATCCCATGCTTATCACAAAATTCCTTGAAATCACTTGACATAAATTCTCCTCCTTTGTTTGATCTTACTTCCTTTAACCTATTTCCTGTTTGATTCTCAGTTAAATCCTTAAATATTTTAAACTTCTCAAATGATTCATCTTTTTCCTTGAGAAAGGCAACCCAAGTAAGTCTGGAGTAATCATCAATAATCAACATGAAGTAGTTTTCTCTCCTTGTGCCTTCTTGTCAAGATGGTCCACATAAATCCATATGAACTAGTTGGAGTGCTTTCTCTGTTGAAGTAAAGCTCTTGGACTTAAACAGTGTCCTGGTTATCTTTCCTACTTGGCAGGGTTTAGACATAGAATCTTGGGGTTTTGATATTCTCAGAAGATCTTTTACTACCAAGATTTTTTAGCTTGATTAAGTT
This sequence comes from Picea abies, assembly GCA_900067695.1. NCBI lineage: Eukaryota > Viridiplantae > Streptophyta > Pinopsida > Pinales > Pinaceae > Picea > Picea abies. The sequence continues at coordinate 9,446 of CBVK0100240240.1, read as the reverse complement.
GTCAAAGTTTAGATGTCCAAGTATCCTATGCCATAACCAGCTTTTATCATGTTTTCTTAGATGACAGACTTCTCTATATTCTTTTATCACATATACATTATTTTTTGTCCTTATGCCTTTGGCCACCACTTGTCCTGAGTTTGTAGACTTTATCTTGCAGTCCTTGGATGTGAACACCACTTCGCATCCTCTGTCACACATTTGACTTACACTGAGTAGATTGTCTTTCAGCCCATATACAAGTAGAACATCTTGGGATTTTCCTTTTCCATTACTTAAACTCACCATCCCTTTACTTCTAAATGTTATGTTTCCTATTTTTCTTTCACTTAGAGATAGAAACTTACCTTTGTCTCCTGTCATATGTTTGGAGCATCCATTCTCTATATACCAAGGTTTTATTTGTCTTTGAGATAGAAACACTAATCTGCACTTGTCACTTGCTTTCTTCTTCCAAACCTTGACATTTTCAGTAGGGGAATTCAAATCTGGTTCATAGTTCCTTAAGTGACAGTGAATAGATTTATGTCCATAGTTATGATAGACGTAACATTCTGGTTCATTGAATAAAGGATCATAACGATTGTTATGCTTAACCTGTGTCCTTTTCCCATCCATAAGTGATTTGTCATATGTGGTAATTTGTTACTTGGATGTCTCATTCTTTTTTGTGGTATATATCTATACCTTGAATGTCTTGATTGCTCATAATTTAATTTTAAAGAATAGTTTACTGCTTTATGACCAAAGTTAGAAAAAAAGAAACAATATCCACATAAAAAATGTTCATACCTGGAAAATGGTTGTCTTCTTTGAACAGGTCGATTTCTTCCATGCTGATGATTTCCTTGAGCAGGGAGTGCATTATTTCTTTTTTCTATAGATTCAGTTCTGGAACCTTTTTCTTTAATCCTCCTGGGTAGTTTATTGTCTTCCTTTGTTTTAGCAGGTTTGTTGTTGTCATTGGTTGTAGATTTGACAAACTTTATGGATTCTTTGTTTCTTGGCTGACCACTACTTGATCCCTCTTCATAACCCAAACCAGTTTTCATCTTTGGATTCCTTTACTGATTCAGAATGGTGGTTAATCCTTCTAAGGCTTCGATACTTGAAAAATTCTAATGATACAAGGCTTGAAAATTCTCCAACTCTTTCCTAGTTTTCACTACTTCTTCTTCCAGAGCTTTACATCTTGTCTTTCTTTCTGATAAATGTTGTTTCAGAATGTCCTTGATTTTCTTTGCCTCTTCTAATTCTACTTTTAGCAAGGAAAAGTCTTCATCAGGCTGTTTACTATCTTTCACAAACTATATCAGCAATTGTTTTTTCTTCCTGTTCTTAATTTCGAGTCTGTCGATATCTTCCAGTGCACTGATCAGTTCTCCTTCCATATCAATCAAAGCTTCTTATTCATTAGCCTCACTTCCTGTGCTTTTATTATCATAATCCACTTTGGTCATAAGTATGAAGTCATTTAGTTTATATTTAATGGAGGAGTCATTGTATTCATCATTTGAAGGATCATCATCATTTTTTACACAAAGACTTTTCTTCTTAAAATTATTCTCTTTAAAGAAATTTTTGTGTTTGTGCTTCTCCTCATCATCACATGTATGATCCTTTCCTTTGTGAGGACATTTATTTGCAAAATGACCTATGTTACCACAGTTGAAACATTTGAAAGGCAGTTTACCTTTGTATTTTCCTGATCCCTTCTTCAGTCTCTTCACAAATTTTTCTTCAATTTCATTAGGCTCAGAATCCTCATTCTTGTCTGCTTTAAATGATGCTTCTTTGGAGGTGGGTTTATCTTTAACTATTCTCATTTCATATGTAGACAATGTTCCTAGAAGTTGATCAAACTCCAAGGTTTTTAGATCATTACGTTCTTCTATAGTAGAAACCTTTGGGTTGAACCTATCTGGTAGAGATCTCAAAAAATTTTGAACTAAAGAAGGTTCCTCAATTTTCTCACCAAGTGCTTTCATTGCATTTACCGGTTCTTCAACTCTCAGAAAGTATTTTCCAATAGTTTCATCTTCTTTCATCTTCAGTTGTTCAAACTGTACTCTACAGATTTGAAGCTTGGTGTCCTTTACCTTCTTGTTACCTTCATAACTACTAATGAGTTTGTCCCACATTTCTTTGGAAGTTCCTACGGACATAACTTTTATGAATTTTGCTTCTGCAATTCCACTCAAGATAACATTCATAGCCTTAGCATTGAAGCTAAATTCTAGCTTGTTATCCTTATTAGCTAGTACAACTGGCTTTACATAACCAATATCTACCACATCCCAAACATATGCACCCAAATCCATTATGTAAGTTCTCATTCTAACTTTCACCAAGGAAAAACTTGTTCCATTGAACAAAGGGGCCTTCTTGGTTGAATTTCCTTCATGGCTTGACATGTTTAAGCTCTAGGATCTACCCTTAGATAAAAGGGACCGGATTTGATACCAACTGTTGGACAAATCAGAGGGGGCGTGGGGGGGGGTGTGAATCAGTTGTTATCGTGCTTAAACAACTATGCTTATTTTAAATTCTTTACAAAGTGCTCAATGACAATAATGCAGGGAAGTAAGCAATAGAACATTCAGAATCATTCGTACATAAGGAATACACAGAGATAGATATTTCCTGAGGAAAACCATAAATGGTAAAAACCTCTTCTTCTTTATATGATAAGTATTCTTTACATTCTATACATTATCATACCTATGAGCACCAACTCATAATGAGGCTTCAACCTCTATTTTGCAAGCTGCAACTTGCTGAGAGCACCAACCCTCTGTTTTCTCTAGCACCTACTATAAGGAAGCACCAACTCCCTGGTTTCTCTAGCACCCACTAGAAGGGAGCACGAACTCCCTAAGTGTTCCAACACCAACTGTATGGAAGGACCAACTTCCATTCACACAAGCACCAACCTATATAATAGAGAACAACAGTTCTCCCTTGGACCTCCCTTCCACCCTATCATATAAAGTTTGTTATATATAAATTTATCACAGTGATACAATATTTATCATTGGATTACCAGGCTTATCATTGTTCTATTATGTTTCTCTGCTCTCCTGCATTAGTGTCTCTCTGTCTTCATCTTCTTGCATTTTTTGATCTTTTGTTTTTCTCTACAAGAGCACCTCATCCTTCCTTTACTGCCTCACTGTCTTGCTACACACATACCCTGCACTTTCTGTGCCTCTGCCTTTTATGCTCTGTGTGCCATGTCCATTCAATGCACCATTTCTCTTGTCCATGTTTCCACTACTACACACTCCTCCTTCTACACTCCTTGATCACTCTGAACAACAACAACCCCAATCTCTTCTTTGTTCTGCATACTTATAGTCTTTGTGCACCTTGTGCATTCTATCCTACCATGCTTCTACATGCTCTCTCCATGTTGAGTGCTCTGCCTGATCATCATCGCAACTCTTCAGCTTCTATGGTAGTTAAACCCATGTGTCCATCATCACTGGGTGTTATGCTGAGATTCCTTAGCCTGTATCATAGTTGAGACTCTTCTTCTTCTCTATCAAACTCGAGATGATCCTCTCTATTGTAGTTATAGGCTTCAACACTCTTCCATCTATCAATCACCTCTAAGAATATTCTTCCTTCCACCGAAAGATGCCTTGAGCCTCTTCATCTTCTCTGGCGATCACACTCAGGCTGTTTCATCCCTCTAGTAGAAGCCATCAGTCGTTTCTAGTAGTTACACTCTGAAGTGCAACAATAGCCCTTCGATCATACTTAAATTCACCTGCACCATTGGATTGGATCTATAAGATCTTGCGTTTATTTCACATTTTGGCATTTTGTAATTTCAACATTCTTGTGGTTAAGAGTCTCAATTCTCCATCTCCCAAACTCCGAAAAAGGATATTTTCTCTTTGAGCTCTTCTCTACATCTTTTCGACGATGTGACCTCCGCCAGTGACCAAGGCTTACACCAAAAAGGTGTTTTCACATTTCTCATTTTGGCATTTCGCATTTCGTAATTTCAGAACTCCTTTAATGAAGAGTCTCAACTCTTGACTCTTCCAACTCCCGGTATCTGAACCTCTGAAATGGAGTCAGATCAGTGGTCCACACTCTTGATCATTCGATGGTCCAGATCTCTTTGTGATTTCATATATCGTGATTTTAGCATTCTTGATGTGAGGGTTCTTGACAACTCCAAGTCACGGTATATGAAACTCTGAAATGGAGTCAAATCAATGAAATTTCACCATTTCGCATTTCCTTGTTTCAGGGCTCTTCTGGGGAAGAATCTCAGTGCTTAACTCCTCCAACTCCCGGTATCCAAAGTTCCGAAATGGATTCAGATAAAAGATTTAGTATTTCATTGTTTCGCATTTTGACGATTTGACATTTCGGCACTCCTGTGGTGAAGTGTTTCGACACTTCAAATCCCAGTATCCAGGACTACGAAATGGAGTTATTTCCTGGTCTGTGAAGCTCTTTGTTGGTGTGCCTATTTCGGGATTTCAACATTTCTCATTTTGGCGATTCAACATTTCAGCACTCCTGTGATGAAGTGTTTCGACACTTCAAATCTTGGTATCTGGGACTCTGAAATGGAGTTATTTCTCGGTATACAAAATTCTTTGTTGGTGTGGCTATTTCGTGTTTTGGGTTTTCGAGGTTTCACATTTCACGATTCTGGGACTCCTGATGATGAAGAGTATTGACTCTTCTAACTCCCGGTATCCAAAACTGTCCTCCTACCTTTGGGATTTCATAACCCCGCTTCACCTTGCTCTTTAAAGAACGTGCAGGTTCTCCTAGATCCAACGTCGGTCGGACCTCAGGCTCAGATCTAACATTCATTGGGAATTCTTAATGGGATCCAAAGATCACTGTTGCTTCTCCTCCTGGGATTTTTTTGTCCCTGTTTTTCCATCGTTGCATACTCTGATCTTGCCATCAATGACAATCACACCTACAATCAATGATAATCACAACTATTATTATTATCTATTTCTCACACAAAAGTTTCTCTATTTCTCGACATATTTTCTTCTGCAGTTGATAGAAGTTGGCATTTCAATAAAATTGCACCAGTAGAGAAAATGCAGAGAAAGGGGTGAAAATGGCTTTTTCAAGAAGCCATAACTTCTAGCTTAGATATCAGATTAGGGAATGAGTGTATCCATTGGAAATATATTTCACAGAGGAATGCATCTAGGGAAACATTTCGTGGATTGATGCAACATGTCCTTCTTAAATCGACAAGGAAATAAAATGTATTCTAATTAATGAAATGTTTTACAATACGCTAACAATAATCATTACATGCACATTTCTTGCAGAATTAGAGGTATAGAAAAAACTTTAGTTCTTATATAAGGAATGGAGTTATGGAAGATTCCTAGGGATATTACATCCATGAAGAAGATATCATAGGTCGTCATGTCAGCATGGGGAATGTCGAGATAGAGTCAAATGGAAGAAGATATAGGCAAGATCTTGTCACTATGAGAATATTTGATAGGGAAGTGAAGAGCTACAAAGATGATAATGAGAAGTTTATGAAGGCTCGGGAAGAGATACTTCAGATCTTAAACATGTTTCATAAGAAAGTTAACAAATATGATGGAACCAAGAAAGCATCTAGTGATAGAGAAGTATCAACATCTAGATCCCATAGAAAAATGGATGATCATAAAAATGATAGGAAGTCAAGAAGCACGAGAAGGTGATATCATTCTCCAAGATATTCCACTAGAAGAAATCATGCAAGTTCAGGGCCAAGGAGCAGCCCAAGTGTGTCTCATGTTGAGAGGCAAATAAAAAGGCCCGAGGAAGACATCTTGAAAGGTGAACTTAGGAATATCAAGCCACCTAATTTCAATGGTGAACATGGGAAAGGGGAAGAGGATGAGGCCTAGCTGTTGGAAATGAATAAATACTTCAAGCTGCATGATTACCCCTCTGATCTAGATTTTATGAGCTGAATGAAATGACTATAGATTATTAATGGATGCTTTACACAGAATAGCAGAGATACAGTAAAACTGATTTTCTATTCAACAAGGAAATAAGCTAAAACTATAAAATGTAGTGGAAAACAAGCTTGTTAGAATGGTGGCAGCTTATCTCTGAGAAGAGATGTGACGGCTATGCTCATTCACAAGAAAATGATTTCAATGAGGCTCATAAGGAATTTTTATAGTAAACAGGAGTGTCAAAAACCCTATACATCGAAAAAACTAACACTAGGAGATGAAGCACCAAAATTCATGTGGGCCCCATTTGGGTAAGTCAGTACATAAACTTCCTGAGGTTGTAACGTTTGCATACAATCTTCGTTTTAGGTGTACGATAGATCATTAGAAATATCTATTTGAGGAATACAATTGTTGATGAAAATTTCATGATGAAATTTTTCGATAGGTACATACCGAGAAAACGTCGTTTAGGGCCTCAAAACGGCTCCAGAAGTTCAAGACCTGAAAAACTACTAAAAATAGTAAATTACCAAAATTGCTAGAAAGTTATTTTGAGCCAGCTAGAAAGGGTTGGTGGCCACCGATATCCACCTGGATCAATCCTCCCTCCTTAGAAAGAAATGGTCTAAATTGTGTTGAGTTCCCCCATCAGATGAGGAAATTTCTATTGAATTTGGCCTCGGGTGATCCACTTGCCTTGGTGCGGGAGTTGCCCTACTTTGACAACTCAATAAAGTTGGATCCTTTGTTATCGAGTGCCTTTGATCTATGTGTCCACAATATTATCACTGGATGCTTGTTTTATGCAATCTAGGTTGAGATTTGTTGTTGTCAGTTGTTCTGCTATGTCTGAGGTGTCGAATAATGGTGGGAAATAAGGCTGAAGGAGGTACACGTTGAACACTGGGTGTAGGCCAAGGAAAGGAGGAATGTTGAGACCAAAAGAATTATCTTCCACAACCTTGGTGATGTTGTTTGTCCCATAACAGAGTGGGAAAAGCTTCCAATGTGGTCCTGTAAGGCATTCTTTCTGCAAGTGCAATCAAACTTTGTTGCCCACCTAAAACTTATGTGGCACCCAATGTTGATTATGGCACTCCTTGTACTTGTCATTGGACTTTTGTAGGATCTGCTAAACCTTTTGAAGGATGTGATGGACACAATCATTGAACTGGGTGGCTTTGTCAGCTTCAGTTGGAGCAGGAGATGAGTCAACCGAGGTCACCACAAGGGGAAGTGCAACATCTATGGGACCCAATGGTTGCAATCCCAACCCCACCTAAAAGGGGTTGTGGTCAGTTGATCTATGCAGGTATCAGTTGTATCTATGATGGAAATAGGGAAGACTCTCATCCCATGTGTGAGGGTGCTTGGAATTATACATGTGTAGGATATGCACGATCATTCAATTTATGACCTCGGTTTGGCCATCTGTCTGGGGGTGGAAGGCCATGGATTTGGTGAGCTTGGATTCCAGCAGTGACAAGAGGTTGGATCAGAATTTGCTGAGAAATAGACCATCCTAATCTGAGACAATCATTTGTGGGATTCCAAAATGTACCCAGGCTTGCTCAAAGAAGATCTTGGCAATGGCTTATGTTGTGATTCCCTTCTTGCAAGCAACCAAAATTTCCATCTTAGAAAAGTGATAAACAACCACAAAAAAATAGTCATTTCCCTGCTTGGTGGACAGGAGGCCTGACATGTAGTCCATTTATATGGATTTCCATGGCCTACCAGGAGTAGGAAGAGGGGTGTTGTTATAACCCTAATTTGCACCATACATTCTTACCTGGCATCAAGCCATCTCATATTCCTTCTTTGCCAAGATAGTAGTGAACAACTCTTCTTAAAAACACCCTTTTTAAAGGTACACACACCTTGCTCCACTACAACCCATGTGTACACTCTTTCTAACCCACTACAGCCCACGTGTACACTCTAGCTAGTCGACTATAGCCTGCCTGTACCTACAAAAGAACAAAAAATGGAAAGTTGCCGACAGAACACGCAGTTTTGGGTAAGTTAACTAAACCTTTCGACCATGCATGGCTAGTCACTCAACCAAATATCTAGCTCCTTCTAGACTATAAAAGAAGGGGTAGGGGTCCCATTTGAAAAGAAAAAAAAGAGTATAGAAACTCTACCCAAATTTATCCCTCCTTTTCCCCACTTTCCTACAATTGCATTATGAGGTGGAGTAGTTGGTGCATTGTGAGGAGGAGCCTAGGATCAAGTTCGAGGAGTAGTGCCAGCCACATATTGTAAAGTTTACTCTTGTGAAGATTAATACAAAAAGGAATGATTTTCCCATCTTTCCATATCATGTGTTCAAGTTGAATATTTATTTTATGATATTGTCACAACTAACCCAGTAATTAGTATATGAAATGCATGCTCACAGCCTTTTGTTTGTGCATGTGTGAATGGAGGTCATCTTTGGGAGGAGGCTTGCAATCAAAGAGAGAGTGAAAGAAAAGGGATCAACATCAAACGAATCTCTTAAGGTAGAGTTATCGAATCTCATTTACACCTTTGTATTGCATGAATGTGGGATTTTTTGTTAGGAGAATAAGAAAGAGTTGAGGCCTTTGAAATGCTCATTTTTTGCATGCATGATTAGAGCGCTTATATGCTAAGTCTGTAGGAGGGATTCCCACCCACAACAGGTGTATAGACCTCATTTCTTAGTTGTTGGTTTGGCAATAGCGTAGGCAGTGCAGGACCTGATATAATTGTTGACCTCCTATCAAAGTTTCGACCATTAGAAATGTTTTTGTAGCATCACCACTATCTTTTCAACTTCAAAGTGTCCTACCACCCAACTATAGTGGGATTCCTATATCATTTTTACTCACTCGCTTGATGGAATGTAGATATGGCCTAGATGACACAACAACCCATCCTGAAGATGGAAATTATTGACAATTGTGTTTGCATCCAACATTTGGTAGATGGTGGCAAAGTTTGGGTCTGTCTCATAGAGTTGGGGCCATCCAGAGGTGTCATGGTTGCAAGAGTCTAGAATCTTGGTGAGTGTCGCGACTGGTAGTCTACTAAGGAAATCAACAACGTCGTTGGTGCTTCCTGTTTTATACTTGATGTTGAGGTGGAATTCTTGTAAGTATGTGGATCACTTTTGATGGCAGTCATTCTATAATTTTCCATGTGTTTGCATGAACTATAGTGGCTTATGATTAGTGTGGATGACTATCTCCTTCTCAAGAATGTAATGTCTCCAATGGCAGTAGGATTGCATAATGGATTACATTTCTTTGTCGTAAGTAGGGTACTTATGAACATCATCTGATAGTGTATCACTATGATAGCCTGTTAAGCCCTAATATTGGCTCATTAACCCTTAATTGGGGCATATTATATTAGTAATGTTATTTTATTTATGTCGGCTTTCTCATTAACCCTTAATTAGGGCATATTAGATTAGTAATGTTATTTTATTTATGTTGGATTTAGGCCATTAGT
>CBVK0100240239.1:0-13606 GCA_900067695.1 Picea abies | reverse complement strand
GAGTCTTTCACTCTGTATTTCTACAATTTTGTACATTTCGCTCATTAATATAAATTATGTATTATTGTATCTCTGTGTTTATGTTTATATCTCCTATATATATATGTTATATTATTGGATATCTGATATATATCTATGCATTTCTTTATTATATCTCTTCTCTAATTTCGTGTTGAAAATAATTTGGATTGGTGGTATCAGAGCAGGCTGCTCTTGATCATTTTTTAGTGAAACTCCCCAACGAGGTACAAGTATAGCAAGTTGGGTCTCGACCTTGTCTCTCTTGATGGAAATATCTCTTGCATGCCCAGTAAACCCTCCATGGAGGAATAAAAGAAAGATGATAGATCAAAATGTTCTATTAATATGTTGCTTGAGCAAGATCTAATGCGACAGAGGGACAAAATGATGGAGAATTTTGTGCACATCCTTCAACGCCCGGTGATAAAAACATATCCATATTCATAAAATGTCCAACTTAAAGTAACCTCTCTTTTCAAGGTACAAGTTAATTTTAATATTCCCGTATTTGAAGGTCAGATCGATGCAGATTCCCTAGAAAAATGGTTAAATCTGTTAGAAGGTTATTTCTCTATTCAAAATTCTTCTGATAGGGAAATGATCACCTTCACACTCTTTAAGGTTCTCCCCCATGTCAAACATTGGTGGGAAAATTACTGGGAGAAAATTTCCATAGAGGAGTATGGAATATATGGGGCCGAGCCCACTTGGGATTTTTTTGTGGATGTGGTCAAGGAACAATATTACCCTGTTTGTAACTATGATGACCAGTGAATGAGATGGACCACACTATGGAAATAGAAGGGCCAAACATTGTTGGAGTTCACAAATACTTTCCATACCTTGCACACCAAGTTGGGTATCAAAGACTCTAAGCGACATCTGGTTCTGAAATACCATGGAGCTCTACATAGGTACATCCAAACCAAATTGGATTTCCTGGACATCTCATCACTGGGAGTTTCCTATCGATATGCTGTCAAAATCAAGGAGAAATTTAGGCACCGAAAAAAACAGGAGTTTGGGTCTACAAATCCGTAACAACCAAAGTATGGTAAAGACGATGCTAACAACCAACCTCCAGAAAACCATTCCAAGCAATAGGAAAAGAAGGGTAATGGAAATACTAAGAAGGACACTGGAAAGTGGTGTGATTTCCATAAAATCCCCTAGCACAAAATTGATGAATGTCTCTCAAAAAAATCATTGTTGGCCTATATCAAAGAAAAGGAGTCGAACCCTGATTCAGAATATGATTAAGAAAATAATGGGAGAATATATATCATCGACGTAGACCCCACTGCTACTATCACAACTGCAACAATTCAACCAGAAGAGCTAAGAGATCGTGAAGAGGGAGAGTGCCTTTTTTATTCATAGATGTGGGTGAAGGGGACCCCGCTACATTTTATTTTTGATAGAGGGAGCCAAAAGAACCTCATCTCAACAGATGTCATCAAACATTTGGGATTGTCGACAACACCACACCCTCAGCCATAAAACATCGGGTGGCTTCGCCAGGGACGAGATCTCCATGGCAGCCAATAATGTCGATTTTCATACAGCATCCAACCCTTCAAGGAAATGGTATTATGTGATGTTTCCCCATTGGAAGTCTGTGATGTTATTTTGTTCCAGCTATATATGTGGAAGTGCCATGTTATTTATGAGTCTCGACCCCATAGTGTCATTGTTACTATGGGGGACCAGAGGTAGTTCCAACAACTGTCCCACCAAAACAATGTCTCATGGTAATTTATCATACTGCAAAATTTATCCTCTTCACAATCTGTTCAAAAGGTGAACAAAAGGACACTACAACTATTGCAACCTTGGCCCAAGACCTTTCTTTCCAATAGAAGCAGACTGTAGAAGAGAAAGAATATATTGTCTCTTCACCTACAATGGTACCGACACACTTCCCAATCAATACAAGATACAATAGGTTGGTTGAACATATTCAATCCCACCATCAATAGGTTTGTGATAGTCTTCAACAAGCGAAGCAATGCAACTTCTCCAATAAGGCAAGCAACTTACCAAGATTCAGATTCAACAAATGCTTTCCCCTCTCCCCACAGAACTCAAAAAAATGGATACCATTGATTCCTAAGGAGGGAATATATATCCAGGTAGATATTGGTGGCCACCCACCCATTTCAACTGGCTCAAAATAGTTTGTTGGCAATTTACGATTTTTAGTAGTTTTTCGGGTCCTAAACTTTCAAGGCCATTTTGAGGGCCTAAAATACTTTTTTTTCATGATTGGAAACCTCAATTATAGTTTAAGTCTCTTATTGAGCCCCCAAAATGAAGCTCCTCATTGATACCTTTCCGACGAGCTATCGTGCACCCGAAACAGAGATCATATGCCAAATTTACGTCCTCGGGAATTTGATACACCAAACTACCCAAAACAACGTCCAAAAAACTGTTGGCTTTTCATCTTCTAAGGTTAGGGTTTTGGATTTTTTTTTTTTATGTTAAGAATGCCTTTGGAGCCTCATTTTAAAAATCATATTCTTGTGAATGAGCGTAGTCATCACATCTCTTCTTAGATATAATATGCCACCATTCTAGCGAGTCTTTCACTCTATATTTCTACAGTTTTGTACATTTCGCTCATTAATAGAAATTGTGTATTACTGTATCTTTGTGTAAATGGTTATATCTCTAATATATCTCTATTATATTATTGGATATTTGATATATCTATGTACATTTATTTATTATATATCTGCTCTCATTTCGTGCCAAAAATAATCTGGATCAATAACACAGCTAAATACCATTCATGGATCCAAACATTCCTTTTGTCCTTTATTTATGCAATAAGAGTATTACATTGGAATATATGGAAAAAATTCCCCACTCTAATACAATGGTATTTATTTTTTATAATAAGAAAGACCATTTGTCTTATGTAACTACTAATTTTTATGTTACAACATTTCATCCCACGCTTTTCATCCTTTTCTACATTTAAACTTCCTTTTCATTTCAATTTATGCATATACAATATCCATGTAAAACATTCATGGAGACTTTCTTGTAATTAAACTCTTTGTAGGAAGTCCACAAATTATAAATTTTGGAGAGTTCTTCAACCTTTTCCAACTTCATTCTTTCAACCTGTAACTCTCCATCATAAATCCTTTCAGAAAACTATTGTTCCAAATATATGTGCATTCTTTTAATGTAGGCATCAGTCATAGTGGCAAGATTTACTGAATTTACCAAGTAGATATTCAAAACATCCTTGTTTATCTTACTAATTTGGGAAAGTTTTTGTTTTTTGTCATCTTGGCTCCACTCAACTTTTGCAATTCTTACCTTACTAGGAGCTTCTTGATTCAATTCATCCATAGCTGGAATTCCAAATTGTTCTAAGATGTTGGATTACATGGCCTGAAGATAGCTGGAATTCCAAATTGTTCTAAGATGTTGGATTACATGGCCTGAAGCAATCTTTGGTGGTGATCTCTATAATTTCTTCAATGTCCCCACTTGAGGCCTTCCAGGTGTCTAGTAGTACTTGTTTTTTCCCCTTTTCTCTATGAACAAATATTGAGACATTTGAAGGAGCCTCTATATACAATTTCTGCCAGTCTACTAGCTTATCAAAGGAATCATGGGCACCTTTCCTTTTATCCAATTGTATCTTCAGCATATTATATAACTTATTCAAATCACCATGGATTTATTGTATTTCATTCAACTCATTGAATACTTGCTTCAGATATTTCTTCAGATCTTCATTGAATATTGAAGCTTCTTCCTTCATAGTTTCAAGGATGATGGTGGTTTTGTTACTCTCTTTCAATTTGGTTTCAAGAGTTTTCACTTTCTCTCCATATTCTATAATGTTCAGTCTCTCTTACTGAGAGAGAGTGATCCCTTTTTGGCGATCTATTTTCAACTTCTAAACATCCTGTAGATGTTTCTTATTCAAAGAATCCAATTCATCTTTGTGTTTGTGGTCCTTCTCACTGATTTTCTATTTGAAATCCTATTCAATTTGAATTATTTGTTGCCTCAGTTGTTACAGTTGAACTTATGCTTATACTGAGAGGGGGGGATGAATCAATATACAATACTTTTCACTTTATTTAACTATTAATAAGTCATTCATTAACTCAAACAATAATCACATATGAGCTCAAATCACAATGCATAGAGTTTAACATGGAAACCCAATTAGGAGAAAACTACAAAAATTATACTTATAAATGTATGTAGGCACCAACCTACTGTTACAAAGATTGTAGGAACCAACCTATTGAAGACACCAATATCCTTAACTAAGGACCAAATTAGAAATATGTAGGCATCAGCCTACTGGAGACACCAATCTTCTCAACTAAGAATCAACTGAGTAGCACATGTAGGCACCAACCTACTGTTACAATATTTGCAAGCACCAACCTATTGGAGACAACAATTCCCTCACCTGAGCACCAACTCAACAAGATATGTGTAGAAACCAATCTAATATCTTCATACATAGAGTACTTCTAAATTCACCTTAATGTTTCATTCCATAGACAATCCTTCAAACCCTATAAGGCCTCATAACATCATTCCTAGAATGTAATCATTGATGACAACATCCAATGAAAAAAAAACATCCATTAAAAACAACATCCACTAAGGACACCATCTACTAATGACAACATCCAATAATGAAAACATCCACTAGTGGAAACATCCACTGATAGAAACATCCCAACCTCAAAAACGTGCACATGACAACATCACAGACCCTCATTCCTTCATAGTTCACCTTGAGAACAAGAAAGACCTTAAGATAATTCCTTATACTTCTCTAACACACCTTTAGATCCCAAAAGATACACCCCAACTCCTTTAGCGCACCTGATATCACTTCTACACACTTCATAATTGATCTCTTGCTTGGTTACATTGCAAATGTGCACATCTATCATGCATTTATAGTAATTTTATCCCCACTTTCAGGGATGACCTGTAAAGACTGGCTAAGATGACCTCAATTTTCTGGTTGGGTTTTCGAACGGAAAAATTCATACTCTTCATTCCTAGAGAGTTAGAGGGAATTCCATATTCCATTGGAAAGTTATTCAAATACGATTTCCAACTATATAACTTTTTCTCCCATTTGAACTAGGTGTCTAGGGTAAAAATTCCTTCAAAGATAGGGTATCCAAACTAACCATCAAAAATCCAAAAGTAATTCTTTCAACAATCTGCATATTGAAATCATTTTGTTGGACATATGTAGGCTTGTAATATTTATATTGGGAATTTTTAGTCTCCCCCTACCTTGACATCACTTAAAAAAATATTTAAGACAATATCCCCCTTTGTCATTGATGAAAACCCTTAGTCAATTCTGTAATACTCCCCCTATCTGCAACTCTCCTTATGTCTGCAATTCATCCTTTCTCTGAAAATTATCCCCCTTTGACATCAATGGAAAAGGGTTTCTCCCCATGAGCTTTCACTTCCCTTTATTGATGAGATGGGAGAGATATCACTCCCATGCAAAATTTTTCTCCTTTGACTTCATCGAGTATGTATACATCACTTGAGGTTTTGTTTTCATTTTCCACTAATATTCCTGAAGTTATTTTCCTTATTTCACACCCTTTAGAATGAAACGTTAGGTTTTAACCATTATCACACATTTGGATAACACTTAGAATATTATGATTTAACCCTTCAACATACAAGACATTATATGTCTTTGTCTTTCCATTATCAAGACTAACAATACCTTTTCCAAATATCCTTGTAGAATCATTATCTACAAAAGTAACACTGCCTCCTTTTTCTTCCTTCAAGGCGAGAAAATTGGTTTGGTCCCCTATCATGTGTTTGAACATCCACTGTCAATGTACAATTGGTTCCCTTTATTTTGAGCGTAAAGTGCAAGTCCACATTCTTCCTTCTTCAATTTTTCTTGCTTCCTTTTCAACACCCTGGTGTATTCTTCTCTATGCTTGGTAAGAACATATTCTTCTATGTTTTGTTTAGTAGAATTTATTATGTTGCTTCTACATTCATGTGTTATGTGCCCATAGTTATTGCACTTATAAAATTTAGTATTGTAATCAAGTAGGGGAGCAAATGAATTGTGGTTTATGTTAGAAAACCCATGAAAACTTATAGTTTTGTTGCTCACATAATAATCCTTTGAGATATTATGAAAATCTCAATTTCTATCTCTCACGTGATCACTTCTTGCATAAGCTCTAAAATCTATTTCCTTATGATAAAAATTATTGCAAGAAAAGTAATAGCCAAGAAAGAGATTTTGGTATCGATTTGTGAAAGGAATTCTTTGTGGAACAACTCTTCTGAATGATTTCGTGTTATTCTTGTAAGAAGAATTAGGTTTCTGATGGTCATCATTTCCTTTCCTATTGTTGCTTTCATTGTTGATGGATCCTTTGAGAATATTGGCATATCTTTTATAATTTTCTTCATTTTCATTTTCTGATGGCTTTGTGACCTTAATGCTTGCATCTCCCTCAGTGCTATTTTATGTTTCATAATAGCCAATACCTATCTTGATGAATGGTAACCTTTGGAAACTAAGAATATTATCTAAGATCTCAATAATCGTTCCAAATTTCAAGCATCTATTCAACTGATCGATTTTTTTTTTTATATTTTCTTTCTTAAAGAAACAATTTCCTCCTCCTTCTTCTTGCATTTTTCTTCCTTTTCTTTCAATTGACTTCTCTCCAATTTTACTCTCCTTTTTTCTTCTTCTAGTTGAGTCTTCATGATGATAATTGTCTTCTCTGTTTCTTCAAGATCATGATCCTCCTCTTCATATTTCTGCAATTGCTCTTGCAGCTTATTTTTCTTAAACTTGCCTATTTTTTTAAAGGCATTGATGAGTTTTTCTTCAAGATCTTCTTCTTATGAATATGGTTTTTCTTTTATAAATATCTTCATTTTCTTCATCAATAGGATTTGTTTCCATGGTTTTGGACATAGATTCTTCTTCGTCGTCACTATCTTCCCTTTCTTCATATGGACACTTAGTAGAAAAATGTCCTTTTATATCACACTTAAAGAATTTGAAGGGTAGCTTACCGTTGTATTTGTCGGGTCCTCCTTTTATATTTCTCACACATTGTGCTTCTTTTGTCCCTAATTCACAATTGGAACAATCACCATATCTCTCTTCATAATTTTTTGTATCTTGTCCCAAATATGTTTAGATGATGTACATTTCAATACCTTGAGAGTCTGAGAATTTGATAGGCAACTCAAGATGGCATCTATTTTTTTTACATTGTTTTCACTTGAATCCTTCCCAACTTCATATGTATAACCTATTGTGACTGATTCCTAAATAGCAAGCCCAAGGTCCTACAAATATATCTTCATTATTATAATCCATGATGCATAGTTTGTTACATCAAACAAAGGAGATATGTTTGTAGGGATACCCTCCTTACAATCCATATGTGTTCAAGATATTCCTTCCAGTGGTTAAACTATTTTTGAAGGAACCTGTTGTAATACCAATTGTTGAAATTATGCTTATACTAAGAAGAGGGGGGTGAATCAATATACAATACTTTTTACTTTATTTAACCATCCATCAATCATTCATTAGCTGAGAAAAAATAATCATGTATGATCTCAAATTACAATGCACACAGTTTAACATGGAAATCCAATTGGGAGAAAACCATAAAATTTATCTTTATAAATGTTTGTAAGAACCAACCTACTATTACAAATATTGTAGGAACCAACCTATTGGAGACATCATTCTTGTTAACTAAGAACCAAATCAACAATATTTAGGCACCAACCTACTTGAGAAATCAATCTCCTCAAATGAGAAACACTTATAGTTACCAACCTACCATTACAATATTTTCAAGAACCAACTTGTTGGAGACACCAACTCCCTCACCTGAACACCAACTCAACAAGATATGTGTAGACAACAATACAAGATATTCATACATAGACTACTTATGACTTCACCTGCATGCTTCATTCCACGGAAAATACTTAAGACCCTAGAAATCCTTGTATAATTATTACAAGAATGTAATAACTAATGAAAACATCCACTAACAACAACATCCACTAATGAAAACATCCACTAAAGGAAACATCCACTAAAAACAACATTCACTGGCAGAAAAATCCACTAACAACAACATCCACCGAAGAAAACATCAAAACCTCAAAATATTGCACATGAAAACATCACAAACCTTCATTCCTTCATAACGCACCTTGAGAACTAGAAAGAGCTCAAGACAATCCCTTATACTTCTCTTGCACACATTTAGATCCCAAAAGACACCCCAACTCCTTGAGAGCACCTCATATCACCTCTATGCACTTCATACTTGATATATTGATTGGTTACACTACAAATGTGCACATCTATAATGTATTTATAGTAATTATAT
The DNA here is from genome assembly GCA_900067695.1 of Picea abies. Classification (NCBI taxonomy): domain Eukaryota; kingdom Viridiplantae; phylum Streptophyta; class Pinopsida; order Pinales; family Pinaceae; genus Picea; species Picea abies. The sequence goes on along the minus strand of CBVK0100240239.1, from coordinate 5,153 downwards.
CCCCACTTTCAGGTCCATCTTGTAAATACTTGTTCAGATAATCTCAATTTTCTGGTTGTGTTGTCGGACAAAAAAATCATATCTCTTCATTCCTAGGTTGTTAGTAGTAATTCCATATACCATTTGAAAGGTATTTGAATAATCGTTCAAACCATATAGCATTTTCTCCCGTTTAAAATAGGTATGTAGGGTGAATATTCCTTCAAAGATAGGGTATCCAAACTAAACATAAAAAAACCAAAAGTAATACTTTCAAAAATCTCCATATTTCAATCTTTGTCTTTGACATCTGTAGGCTTGTAATATATATATTGGACATATGTAGGCTACCCCTATATTTGAAATTAATGACAACAATATTTCCAACAATCTCCCCCTTTTTCATTGATGTAAACCCTTATTCAATTCTGCAATACTCCCCCTGTTTGCAACTCTCCTTGTGTCTACAATTCTTCCTTTGCCTGCAAATTCTCCCCATTGAAGATCAATGAAAAATGGATGCTCTCCCTTAGCTTGTGATTCCATTTACTTATGAGATGAGACAGATATCAATCATATGCAACATTTCCCTCCTTTGACTTCAACGAGTATGTATACATTGCTTGAGGTTCTATTTTCACTTTCCACTAGTCTTCTTGAAGTTGCTTTCCTAATTATATCACACCCTTTAAAATGAAATATGAGGTTGTAACCTTGATCACAAATTTGGATGACACTTAGAATATTATTCTTTAACTCTTCAACATAAAAGACAATGTCCTTTTCTTTTCATTATCAAGACTAACATTACCTTTTCCAACTATCATTGAAGAAGCATTATCACCAAAAGTAGCAATGCCTCCTTTTTCTTATTTCAAGGTGAGAAACTTGGTATGGTCCCCTATCATGTGTTTTTAACATCCACTGTCAATGTACCATTGGTTTCCTTTATTTTGATCATAAAGTAAAAGTCCACATTCTTCTTTCTTTGATTATTCTTCTTTCCTTTTCCACACCCTGGTGTATTCTTATACATGCTTGGTAACAATATTTTCTTCCCTATTTCTTTTAGGAGAATTTATTATGATTATTCTACAGTCACATGCTATGTGCCCATAATTATTTCACTTATAGCATTTAGTATTGTAATCAAGTAGGGGATACAATGAATTGTAGCTTATGTTATCAAACCCATGAGAACTTATGGCTTTGTTTCTCACATAATCATCCTTTGAGGTCTTATGAGAACCTCTATTTCTATCCTTAAAATGATCACTTCTTGCATAAGATCTATAATCTATTGCCTTATGACCAAAATTATTGCAAGAGAAAAAGTATCCAAGAAAAAGATTTTGGTACCGGTTTGGGAAAGGCCTTATTGGTGGAACAACTCTTCTAAACTCATTCTTGTTATTATTATGAGAAGACTCAAGTTTATGTTGGTCACTTTTCCTTTCCTATTGTTTCTTTCATTGTTTATGGAGCCTTTGATACTATTGGCATAGATTTTAGAATTTTCTTTATTTTCCTTTTATGATGGCTTTGTGACCTTAATGCTTGCATCTCCCTTGGGGTCGTTTGTTTTTCATGGTAGCCAATATTTTTCTTGATGAATGGTGTGTTGAAATATTGTAACTTTGAAGAATATTCTAATTATATTTGATTTATTATTCTATAGATCAAATCCCCTTTTTCGGATTGATCAAGTCGGGTCTTGTATAAGATCAAATCCACTTTTTTGGATTGGTCAAACTGCATTTGTGTAGTGGTATTTGTAAATTTTCCCTCTAGTAATTATAAAGTGGTTTTAACCACTTCTAGGAGAATTCTTCCCCACCAAGTGAAGAGTTATAACCATAGAACCTCCTCAACTTGTATTTACATGTGAGGATGGTGCCTCATTTGTACACACTCACCCTCACTCATCTAGTGCACATATCTTCAAGGCAATTGTAGTTGTAGGAGGAAGGAGAAGAGAGGCACATGCTTAGTCTTGGGTTATTATTGGTGTTTTGGTCTTAGTCTTGACATTTTATTGACAAACTATTTTTCAGGAATTTTTTGTTGGGTTTTCTCCCCCATGAGGGTTTCCCAAGATAAAATGTTATGTACCTTGTGATTGTGTTTCTTTCAGTGATCATACTTATGTTGTTGTTTTGGAAATTCTCTAGAAAATAGAAAAGAACCTAATAACAGCTCTAAATTTAACATGGTATCAGAGCTTGACTGAATAGAGAATCTTTCATTGGGTATCCAAAAATGTCATTGTTGTCGTACAATAAAATTAGGTATTTTTATTGAAGAGGAATTTAGGACTAAAAACCATCTAGAAAAGTGTGCCCTACCCTAGTGCATCATTTGACAGCTTGAGTTTTTGACAGCTTGAGTGCACCTTTTCAGTGGCCAAAACCTCCAGAAATTCAAACCCTAGTTTTGACTGGTACCAGAAAACCAGGAAACTAGAACCAATACCAGAAGTACCAGTCCTGATTTGTGCAGGTCAAGTTTCAAGGGGTAAAACTTGGAATTTTTTAAAACAAACAGCTCCAGCCTACTCGCCTCATCCCTATGCATCTCCTGGTAAGTTTGGATTCATTTTCTGAGCACTTTCATTTTTTGATCATTTTCCCATCTCCGTGTCAAGATGTCTGCAAGCTACAAGCTTGTTGACAAGTTAGAAGGTGTGGAAAAAATCCATGGCTGGAAGTACAGAATTGGACTCAGTCTTGAAGAGAATGACCTTGCAAAATTCATAAAAGAAAATGTACTCGAACCTGAAGAACATCCAGCCAAAGCGAAGTAAAAGAAGGATATGGTTAGGGCCAAAAGGATCATTGCAAACTCCATTAAATATCACTTGATACCTCAAGTATCTTCTGATAATTCTCCAAAAGAGATGTTTGGTGCCCTAACCGAAATACAAAGATGCAGAAAGGAGAAACAATTCAAGACTATTTCTCTAGGGTTACTCATTTCAAAGAATGACTAGAAGCAATTGGAGACAACTTGGATGAAGATGAACTCATCATGAAAACTCTTAATAGTCTCACAAGACCTTGGGATGCCTCCATCCAAACCATTTGTGTAAGAAAATAAAAACTCCAATCTGACAATCTATGGGAAGAATGTGTTCAAGAAGAAGCAAGAGTAGCCAACCGAGAAGCCATACTATTAAGGGATGAAGATCAAGCCTTAGATGCTCATGTTGAAGGAGGAAATAAAAGGTCTCATTTCCAAAAGGAAACCCACCTTCACAAAGAATCTCACTCCCCAAAGAAATTCACCCACTTCCATAAAGAATCTCGCCCTCCAAGGAGATTCTAAAAATATCATAAGGGTTAAAGAAAAGAAAAGGATTTATCCTCTTATCAATGTTATCATTATGATAAGATGGGACACATTGCTAAGAATTGTACTGCCAAAAGGGAAGAATACAAGAAGAGAAATGACAAAATACATCATTCCCATGCAGTTGAAGATGATGAGCCACCCATAAAGTTGACTAAAGAAGAGATTGAGTATTATGTTTTATTTTCCTCCCTCTCGGGATCTGTAACACCTAGAGAGGAAACTTGGCTCATAGACAGTGGTGCCTCTAAGCACATGACAGGTCAGAGGGACATTATCTCTAGCCTTACAAAAAAGGACTTTCCCTAGAAAGTTGCACTCGGAGATGATTATCAGTATCATATCAAAGGAATGGGAGAATCCACCTACAAACTTGATCCAGGGACTCCGATGAGAACGAAGGATGTACTTTATGTACCAGGTTTGACGAAGAACTTAATTTCTATCTCAACTCTAGATAAGAAAGGTTTCAAGGTTACGTTCATAGATGGTGAAGCTCTTATATGGCCGAAAGGAAAAACCATAGAAGATGAAATTGTTATTAGAACAGAAGAAGGTGGCTTGTATAACTTAAAAGATCACTCAGATGCAACCTTGACTTAGTCAATTGAGAGTCCTTGTGAACTTTGGCATAGAATACTAGCTCACATAAACTACAAAACGTTACCATATGTAAGTAAGGTAGTTACAGGTTTACCAGAATTCAAGGTTGATCATGAAGGTGTATGCAAGGGATGTGCACAAGGAAAGAACATAAATAATCATTTCCCAAAGAGCGACAATAAAGCAGAAGGAGTCTTGTAGCTTATTCACTAAAATGTATGTTGTCTAATGCCATTAAAATCTCTATGAGGGTATGTATTCTATGTGTCATTTATTGATGATTACTCTCGTAAGAATTGATTTTATTTCTTCAAATCAATAGTTGAAGTACTCAGAAAATTCAAGTAATTCAAAGCCTTGGTAGAAAACTTCTCCGAAAGGAAAATGAAGATACTCAGGTCAAATAATGGAGGAGAGTATGTACCTTAAATGAATTTTGAAGTTTTTGCAGAGATGTCAGGATTAAGAGAGAGCTCACCACTCGCTATAATCCTCAACAAAATGATGTAGAATAAAGAAAGAATAAAAAAATTATGGAAACAATGAATATTGTGATTCATGATCAATATCTTCCAATGCACTTATGGCGTGAAGCAGCAAGAACAACATTTCGTGTCCAAAACAAATTATCCCATAGTTCACTTGGATTAAAGACCCCCGAAGAAATGTTCACCGAGAAGAATCCAAAAGTAAGCCATCTAAAAATATTTGGTTGTCTAGTGTTTGTACACATTCCGAAAGAAAGAAGCAACAAGACCAACCCTTGAGGAAAGAGGAGAATATTTGTTAGATACTATGAGGTCTTTAAGGTCTTCATAATTTACATACCAGGTTGCCATCATATTGAGATCAACAGAGATGTAATCTTTGATGAAGATGCAAGACTCAAAATATCAAGGAAATGACAGCTTGAATAAGTATATGAAGAAGAACCTGTAGCTCCTAGAGTTGCAAAAACTATGAAGGAAATTAAAGTTACCCCGGATGATGAGATTCTAGAAGATCATGATATGATATAATCTCAAGAACCTCCCCAGATGACGATCTCTCACAAGAGAAATCCAACTTGGGCAAGGGAACTTATTCAAAATGGAGAGAAGTATGGTTGATCAGGGGATTAAATTTTGCTCAATTTTCAAAGTGGTTGGAATGTGACGAAAATAGTGCCATTGTGTCCATCTCGTCTTCTTGATTCCGGCGGTATATTTACTTTCGCAAACGGA
>CBVK0100240238.1:0-13606 GCA_900067695.1 Picea abies | reverse complement strand
AGGCATTGAGTACTTTTTCTAAGGCTTTTCTATGCTATATTGATATTTGGTTCTTAACAGGTTTGTTTTCCTTCTCTAATAGATTAGTTATCTGAACAACATAAACTTGGCAATCTTTGTTCATAAATTTCTTAAACTCCATGGTTCATATCTACCTAACCGAAACTGGTTTTCTGATCCCTTGTATCGTCTTAATTGTGTTATGTTTTCATCGTTGTAGTTAAGTGAATTTTCATAACAGTTTAAAATTACTTTATGTTTCTCTAACCAGTCCATTCCAATGATTATATAGTAATATCCCAAAGGTAAAATGTTCATATCTAACTTTATACTTTGACCGTCTATGCTGAGTTCACATTCAAGAATAAAATTTGTTACTTTTCTCTTGGTCCCTGTTTCTAACTGTACTAACCAAGACTTATCATGCTTTATTTTCTTGAGTTTGTTTAATTCAACTAAACCAGGAGTAACATAACTCAGACTAGATCCTGGGTCAATTAATATAGAAATGTGGTTATCATGAATTTTACCTTCAACCTCCACGATAATGGATTGATGATCAACTTTCCTGCCATCCACAAATGCATTAATTATGTGAATTATTCTGCCCATATATCCTATTGTATAACTTTCTTGTAGATTATGGATTATAGTTCTCATTATGGAAATTAAGCGTGGAAGGTTTATCCTCAATTCAGTTTCTCTATACTCCCAACACTTCAATGGTTCTCAGGGGTTGTCCCCAACTTTTCTTGACTCCCAGGTTAACTGGTCTACCTCCCCTTTGAGAACTATGGGTGTTGGAATGATATTCCTTATTTTGGAAACTCTTTTCGATATTTCAGAAAGGGGTTGATTGGAAGACTTTCTTTCACTGATTTATTATGTCATGTTTCTTGTCCTTCCATGCTTTGGAAATTTCACACCTCTATTTGTAGTGATCGTAGAAAATTCAATCCTTTCTAAGCACTTCATTTAAAGTCTTGAGATTTTCAAATTCAATTATGTCTTTGTACGACTGTTGTCGATAGCTTAAGAATCGTTGTATATTTACTTTGTCTTCCATGATGTATGGTACAAATCTCAATAGTTCTAGAAATTTGTCTGATTCTTAGCTCATAGAATTATTTAGTATTTATTTCGTAATATATTTCTGACAAATATTGCTTCTTGAAATATTTCTTAAAATCTGACCATTCCATTTGTTTCTCTTTCAATCCCTTATCGAATTTCAGGTCCTGCCACCAGATACTTGATTTTCCCTTCAAGTTGTAAATGACCATTTTGAATTTCATATTACTAGAGTAATTGTAAATATGGAATTATTTATTTATATATAGTAGCCATGCTTCAACCTCTTCACCCATCCTAGATTCCCCGTCAAAGGTAGACAATTTTATTTTCTTGAATTCACCTTTGAGGTGATCTACTTATTTTTTTTTTCTTCCTGTAATTGTTTTGTTTCCTTCCATGTGTGTGTCTTTGAAAGAATTGTTCTCATTTTATGTTTCATGGTGAGAGTTCTTAGAGGACCTTTTTTTGACTTCTTCCTCTTTGTCATTGTCCTTTGGGCTCTTCTTTGTTACTATATTGCATAGCAGTATTTCATTTCTTTCTAACTGATCTTCGTTTGCCTTTTTCAACTTTTTGTTATATTCCTTAAACACTTGTAATTCCATGATGAGGTTCTTCATTGTTTCAAATACCTAGGTGGATGAACTTCCTTTGTTGTTATGCCCTGGTTCTTTAGGAGGTCCTTGATTTAGATTCTCTTTAGGTCTGATTTATTCTTCATTTTGTGTTAACATTATCACAACAGACCAACAATTTTTTTGCTGGTAACAGTAAAAATATTTGTTAATTTATCTTCAATAGAATATAAAAACTTAAAACAATTTGGCCTTTCCCTAAGGTCCAAGTGTTGTAACCTTCAACTCTGATACCATATGTAATGTACCACAAATTTCCCAAAACAAATAAATTTTTTAAGGGATATTAAAGTTCCTTGATTCTTCAACATTCATTGCGACACAGATATAATCCATTAATTACATATTTATTCTTTTATCGTATGCATAACATGCTTACCATCATTATTGGATTAAAAGCATACACTTAAATTTGCGACCAAGACTGTCATAGTCCTTAGAATAAACATGCTATCCATAATGTAGCATGTAATAGACTATCATTAATCATCTATCATCCACTTCTACATAGTTCTCTTAGCTCCGTTCAATAATGTATACTATAGACTATAGACTAACGTATAGTCTATCCATGATACTAATGATAACAATGTATGTATCATTTATCGTATAAACTATCATATGGATATAACCATAATACTATGCATAACAATATATATATATATATATATATATATATATATATATATATATATCATTCAACATACATATTATTATATGGATGCTATAATGTTAACATTATCCCCAACAATACATACATTGTTCAATCATACAGATTAGTATATGGATACCAAAACACTACATTATCCACAATATATGTATATCGTTTAACATAAAACCTATTATATGGATACTATAATACGCATCACTTTAGCATAAACGATATACCTATCGTTTAACATACAAGCTATTACATGTTACCATAGCACTAACATTATTCCAAACAATATACCTATCATTTAACCTATAAACTAACATGTGCATACTCTAATGTTGTATTCCATTTCTATAGTGTAGAGAACATAAACCATAACCAAAAGGTTCATAACCGTACCCAACTACTGACATGAATCAACAATAAATTGGGTCAAAATTGTTTTTAATGGTGGATGATAGATTGGGTCTGGAGGCATTTAATCTTGGCTTTTTCATTAATGGAGAGGCATGTCTTGTCCTTCCAGACTTGAAACTTAGGTGATACTGTACAACATGGGATTTACACCTCCTTGACTTCACATGGCACAACATAGGGTGTACCAACAACTATTACTCCTGTTTTCAAGTCCTTTGAGGTCACATTCGTTCATTGTTTGCTCCCTTTGGCCCTGTAACATGAAACTTACCTCTGCGTTGTATGAAAATACAGCCTCTACACTGTAACTAACATTCACCCCTACTTTGTATATAGATGACAACTTGGGAAGCTCGACCCTGGTGAACGATGGAAGGATGAAACACACATCTATTTCTTCTATGTGTAAGGTAAGTAAAATATTATGTTGCTTCTGCTCTCTATATATCGTGAATGAAATCTTTTTTTTGGTGCACTGTATAAATAAGGATAGGTTTCATGAATAGACTCCCTATTTTCTTTCTTTATTTGGGGATTTACAATGCATTACCATTGCGCCTCCATAAGCGTTTTCTCTCAGGGTTCCACTATGTTTAAGGTTTAGGGACTGGAGGTTTATTTTGTTCCCCTTCGGGTTGGTTGTTTTTCTTCTACCCTATACTCGTTATGGTTCTTTCATGGCCTAAAATCATTTTAATAGTTAAAAATTTGGTTTTCCTTTGGCGTTTTCTTTTATTTCACCACGCAATACTGTCATTTACCCTCTGGAATTCATCTAGAGATCCCAACACTAGCTACGCGAGTTGGTGTCTCAGACTTGTCGATTGTTGGAACTCCGCATGGAATTTAGAACTTTACACTTTGTATGTTCATGGAGATGTTAACCCTCTATGGAGATTTCAAAATTTACCCTCTGTATAACGTATATGGAAATACTAACCCTCTGCGAGAAATTAGTAAAATTCACTATGTGTAATTATAATTAGCAATATTGATTCCTCTGGGAAAATTCGTATTTACCTTCTGTGTATATAAATAACATTATTAATCCCTCTGTGGGAAATTTGTGTTTTCTTTTTGTGTAAATTAAATAGTCGTATTAATTCCCTCTGTGGGAAATTCGTGTTTTACCTCCTGTGTAAATAAATATTCGTATTAATCCCTTTATGGGAAAATTCATGTTTTACCTCCTGTGTAAATAAATAGTTGTATTAATCCCTCCATGGGAAATTTTTGTTTTACCTCCTGTGTAAATAAATATCAAAGTAATCAATATTTTATTCATTTGAATTCCACTTGATTGCACCCTCTGGTTGTAAAACAACTCTGCCGAGAAGGATCGTCCCCTGGCCACTTCGAAAGCATCCTTCATTTGATTCAAGTTATGAGTTTAAAACGTTTATGAAAGGCCTTTCCCATATCGACCACTCTACGCTACCAAAAGAGAGGGTAACTTGTTGAATCCACTTTTGATTTGAAATTCATAGGGTTCAAACTCAATTATTGCACCGTTAGATTTTTAACCTACAATTATGATTCTTACTATATGTTACTATGCACTCAGAAGCTCGTATTTTACCATCGTGTAATTGTTATTTGTATTTTAAAGATCTATTGTGATTAAACACAGGTCGCATCTCATGTGCCTCTTTAGAATTTAATGGTCTAATGTGAATATACACAAGGTTTGGAGAATACATGCATCCTTTTTAATAAATCCATGCACGGTCTGTTTTGATGATAATTTATTACTATTGTTTTCTTTGTTTTATAAAGGAAGTTATATTCATGGATATGTGAAATTAATGATGGGGCCCTTTTCTATTTTGCGAGGGTACTCATCAGTTGATTTTGGGTCCACTCCTCCTCCTCCTAGATCATGGATAGATTGTCGCACAAGATCAAGTGGTGATCTAGTTCTTTACTAGACTCAAGCTAAGTGTTGACCTTGATTGTTCTTAATGTTTAATTTCCATAGAATTAAAATGTTGGCATAGTTTACTAAACCCTCGTATTTCTCTTTATTACAGGTTGTGCCAATTGAGGTAATTAGATAAAGAAAACACCTCTTGCTTGAAATGTATTTGAGTTCTGATATATGCCTACATTACTTCGTTTACATACATATTTTATGCATACTTATTAGATTCTGTTTACAATAAAAGTGGTAATGTAGTCTTTGAACTATGGTACTCCAACTGTAATATTTGAACCATGATCGATTGAATACAGAGGTTGTTTTTGTAGATACTTTGAACAAGGTTCATTTGAATATGACAACTACTTTTGCAATACACTTGTAGTCTATTGAATCATTATCTTTCTTTGGTGATAGATAATATAAAGAATAATTATGGACAATTATTCATTCTATCTATTCTCTATGGTATTTGTGTATGTACAGATTTAAATTGCAATTCAATATAATCCAATGGTCAATAGGAACATAACAAATAGTCCTATCATTTCTTTATGCATGAGAACATATATATTTATATCTATATAATTAATTATACTTGTACAACCATATTCAATGGATAATACGAGCATAAAATAGTTCTACCATTTCTTTATGTCTGAGCACACACACACACACACACAGATGTATACCATCATTGCATTTCAATTAAAAAATATAGTATCATTCCACTATAATAAGCCATAATATTCCTAACAATTAATAATCAAAAGCATAACATTGACAAGGAATACAGGTCAAGATACATATATGAAACTTGATGTTGTAATCCAAATGGAACAACCACGTTCCACCCAACCATAGAACAGAGCAGCCAGGCTCACTTTCTTATCTGAAAATAGAAGGCTGACTTGTTATGCTATGAAATCACCCTATACTTCAATAAAATAAACTTTATAGGACCTTGCTTCATGTGTTAAAATATGCAAGATAAACTTATGTGTTAAGTTCATGTATCTTCTTGTAAATGCTTATGTGTGAGAATATGTTCTTTTAAATGGTTAAATATGTACTTTCAATAAATACACAACAACATAACTTGCAGAAAATAAACCATCCAACTCACAACAAGAACAAGATGATAAAGGAGTTCACCCCCCTCCGGGCTACATCTCCTTGAGCCTCCATCAATGGACTTGGTTCTCTGGGATTAATTTGTCAAAAGTTATTTTAAAAGATTCTTCTCAACTCCAATGGAAAAACAGACTATACCATTGAGATCAGAACACATAAAAACCCCAAAAATGACTAATAGAACTCTGAAAATGGATTATGGCTCATACGGGCATGACCTTTTCTACATGTGGCCATAAGCTTCACTGAGATTTTCTTTGGAAAAAAAACCTGTAAAAGTCCTCAAAAGCCTCTGAAACCTGTCCCAATGTGTTCAAAGCATAACAATTAGCCAAAAATGATTATTCAATCACAGAAAACAAACATAGCCTCACCAAAACATGTCCTCCATCAATGAGAACTTCAAATTCCCTGAAGCTTCCTGAAACTTCAATGGTGAAAAACCTATAGAAGAAGTGTTCAAATGGCCTTGAAAATAGTCCCAATGGATTCAGCACGTACAAAAACCCCTAGATGGGATTTTACATCAGCTCAATCGACCAAAAGATGAAGAAGTTAGGCCTCCTCCATTTTCCTCCTTCAACCTTGCTGAAACTGGTTTGCCAAAATGCACCCTTGTTGAATGAACCAAGAACACGCTCCAAAATGCGTGTTTAAAACCAACACCGAGTAGTTCTGAAAAATGGTGCAAACCGTCGAACCATTAATAGAACTAAAACCCCCCAATCCGTCAAGTTCGTGGTCATGTGGTCTTATGTGACCACGTGCTATATCAAAAGGGGCTAACCGTTTTTCAACCAAATGAAATATTGACACATTGCGGGTCGGTTTTTAAACCACTTTAAAAGAAATCCCGTGCACATATAACAATGGGTAAGGTTCATATGTTACAACTCCCATAACCATGAGCTAACTTCATATGTGCCACTTCGTTTACCACTGGTCATATAATACATGTAATACCACGTGGCAGCCCATGATTGGGCCATGTGGCACCATGCCATTTGCCCAAAATATGCCACGTTTCGCAATATGATTTGCTCACTGTCAACTAATCAAAAAATGCCACATCACCTATGCCATGTCAGCATGTACGATCAAGCCACGTCACCTCTGCCAAGTCAGCGTACGTTCATGCCATGTCAGCCTATACGGACTGCCCAGTTAGAGTCCTTTTTTTTCCTGTTTGACTTTCCGAACAGATCACGATATCTCTCACTCCCGACGTCCATTTGAGATAAAACAAATTGCGTTGGGTTCGCAATGACGAGGGCTACGCTCTCGTTCATTTTGAGGAAATTCTGAGAACATTGATTTTTGAGCTAAAATTTGACCCCTTGTCTAGATTTTGATCACACCTGCCCACTGAAAGGATTTTGGACCCACAAAATCTTATGATTACCTGTCTACTTTCAATTTTTATCAACTGATTCTACTTAAAAAGTCTTTTCGACAATCACTTGGATACCTTAACATGCCCTGCACTGCAACTGATTATGTCCTTCAACCACTGCTCTCTGGCTGCTGCTGACCCACTGCTCTCTCTGTGCTTGGAATACTACCAACCTTCCCACTGAGAATCAAGTCCCTCTTGTGAACTCTTTGACGTCAACATAATCAACTCTCCAATGGCTGCAAAAAAACTTCCTGCGACATCTTGTCACAAGCCAAGAAAACCATCAATCTTGAAAGCAAATTATACAAGACTGAAAAATGATGCCAACAAAATATTTTTTTCTTCAAACAAACTATTGCATCTTGTACTTCATCAAAGTACATGGCATTTTCCTGCATCATGGTGTACTCAAAATCAACTTTCAAGTCAATAAACACCATCGACTAAACACAAGTCGAACGACACGATCGACACAACATAGTCGTCAAAAAATCATCAACACCAGTCGAGACTCATTTGAAACATATCGACCATCCCAAACTAACAAGTCGACAAACATGATACACAATCATGTCACAATCATGAATCACTCATGATGAACCATCACCAGGTTCACTGCTTACACATACATAAAAACAAATGTATGTGCATGACTCTTCAACTCTCCTTCCAGTACAAACATAAGTACATAAACCCCAAAACATGTGGGAGCATAAGAGATGAACATGAAAAAGATAAATGTCTGTAAAAAGTGAACATCATATCCATCTTTTACATCCTCCTGGTGAATTTATGCAACAACAAAAATGCCTTCAAAATGAATGGCGTTCACATGCAACTTGCATCATGCAAGTTGTGATAAACTGCTGCAACTTATCATACTTCCCATAAATGCACACATAACGCTGAAAAGTGCATTTAAAACAGAAAAATGCAAGCCTTACTTGCTTAAGAAATCCAACCATTTCTTACCAAGCCAACTCAACGGTGACTTTTTCTGCTGAAAATCATCCTCTTGTGAATCATCTTGACACACATCGATGATGGAATCTCCTCTTCCATTCTTGCCAATATCTTTATCCAACTGCTTCTTGTGCTATGGATGAAGAGTTGGATGCAATGTCCAACATTGATCAATGAGATGACCCTACTTCTGACAATGAGTGCAAATCTTTTGCATCCTCTTTTCACACTGTCTTTGCTTATAAAGTTTCCTGAAAATGGTTAATCTTTTCCAACATTTTGAAACATGATGGTTATATAAACCGCAATATGTACATGGATTCTTTCTTCCATTTTTAAGTACAAATTTATCATGATTAACATAATCAAATGCAACTGAATGATAAGCAAAATTATACCTTGAACATTCACCTTTATCGCCTCTTTGAGAAGGTGAATCTGAAGAGTTACAAGCTATCCTTTGAAGATCAATAGTAGTGTCCTTTTCCTCATCACTGTCACAACTCTCTCATTTCACACATTCACATTCATCTTGAACACAAGCTTTGCATGCTGGAGGGATTGAACATTCAACAAAAGTTCTTGAGCTTTCACCTTTAAAGCCTTCTTCAGGAGGTGAACTTGAAACAAAGTTTATTCTTGGAACTTTTTCCCTTGTCTCCTCGACTTTGGAACTTTCTCCATCTCTTCATTCATATCCAAGACCACAATACCTGGGTATTTCTTCAATAACAATAGGCTCAACAATGCCTTGTGCATGCTTTCCTAACCCTTTACCTTCATAGCCCATTTTTAACAACAACTTGGACCCTATTCCTCTTCTGTGATTTTCAAAACCACCAAAACATTTATCTTGTGAGGAATTAGAAGATAAACTAACATTGCATACCTTATGTTCATGCATGTACTTGGTAAGGGTTTCCTTTTCCTCATGGAGTTGAATCTCCATCTCATGCAACCTTTCAAGAAGTTGATCTTTCTCCTTCTTCATGGCCATCAACTGCTCTTCAAGAGTAATGTGCTCATTTCTGTCTTCACACATCTCTTTCATCAAATATCTCATAGTTAGAATCTCTTCTTTGTCAAAGAATTTAGATAATGAAGATGTATAAGAACTACCAACGTTTGAAGCTTCCTCCATCCTTGCAAGATATCAAACTTCAAAACCTGCACAAATACCAACAGCTAAATCTCAAGCTATCAATGGAAAACACATGAGTAAAACAAACTATGCTCTGATACCACCTGATCTAAAAATAGAAGGCTGACTTGTTATGCTATGCAAGCACCCTCTACTTCAATAAAATAAACTTTACAGGACCTTGCTTCATGTGTTAAAATATGCAAGATAAACTTATGTGTTAAGTTCATGTATCTTCTTGTAAATGCTTATGTGTGAGAATATGTTATTTTAAATGGATAAATATGTACTTTCAATAAATACATAGCAACATAACTTGCAACAAATAAACCATCCAACTCACAACAAGAACAAGATGATAAAGGAGTTCACCCCCCTCCGGGCTACATCTTCTTGAGCCTCCATCAATGGACTTGGCTCTCTGGGATTAATTTGTCAAAATTTCTTTTACAAGATCCTGCTCAACTCCAATGGAAAAATAGACTGTACCATTGAGATCAGAACACATAGAAACCCCAAAAATGACTAATAGAACTCTGAAAACGGATTATGGCTCATCTGGGCATGACCTCTTCTACATGTGGCTATAAGATTCACTGAGCTTCTCTTTGGAAAAAACACCTATAAAAGTCCTCAAAAGCCTCTGAAACCTGTCCCAATGTGTTCAGAGCATAACAATTAGCCAAAAATGATTATTCAATCACAGAAAACAAGCATAGGCTCACCAAAACATGTCCTCCATCAATGAGGGCTTCAAACTCCCTGAAGCTTCCTGAAACTTCAATGGTGAAAAACCTATAGAAGAAGTGTTCAAATGGCCTTGAAAATAGTGCCAATGGATTCAACGCATCCAAAAACCCCTAGCTGGGCTTTTACGACACCTCAATCGACCAAAAGATGAAGAAGTTAGGCCTCCTCCATTTTCCTCCTTCAACCTTGCTGAAACTAGTTCGTCAAAATGCACCCTTGTTGAATGAACCAAGAACATGCTCCAAAATGTGTGTTTAAACCCAGCACCGAGCAGTTCCGAAAAATGGTGCAAATCGTCGAATTGTTAACAGAACTAAAACCCCCTAATCCATCAAGGTCGTGGTCATGTGGTCTTATGTGACCACACGCTATATCAAAAGGGGCTAAACGTTTTTCAACCAAATGAAATATTGACACATTGCGGGTCGGTTTTTAAACCACTTTAAAAGAAATCACGTGCACATATAACAATGGGTAAGGGTCATATGTTATAGCGCCCATAACCACGGGTGAACTTCATATGCGCCACTCCGTTTACCATTGGTCATATAATACATGTAATACAACCGTGGGTCGGGGCTAAGCCCCGGCCTGACCCCCCACCATTTATAACATAGTTTAAATTTAAATAAAAATAAAACCATATGTTATACAAGAACCAACACATGGCGCACCGGTTGGGCGACCATTTCCAAAACGCTCGGTGGTGGAGGTTCGGGGGTCGAACCCCACAGACTCCAAAAATATTTTGACAAGCAAACCATTAGCAAATACAGGGGTGCCACGTGGCAGCCCATGATTGGGCCACGTGGCACCATGCCATTTGCCCAAAATCTGCCACGTGTCGCAATCTAATTTCCTCACTATCAACCAATCAAAAACTGCCACATCACCTATGCCACGTCAGCATGTATAGTCAAGCCACATCACCTCTACCAAGTCAGTGTACGGTCATGCCACATCAACCTATATGGACTGCCCAGTTAGCGTCCTTTTTTTGCCTGTTTGACTTTCCGAACAGATCGCGATATCTCTCGCTCCTGACATTCGTTTGAGATGAAACGAATTGCATTGGGTTCATGATGACGAGGGCTATGCTCTCATTCATTTTGAGGCGATTCCGAGAATGTTGATTTTTGAGCTAAAATTTGACCCCTGGTCCAAATTTTGATCAATTGCCCTGTCCATAAGGGAAAAATGAATGATCCTCCTTAGCTACAGTCACCATCCACAGATAAAAAATTCCTTTCCCTCACACTAATAGTGCTCATAACAGGAAAATAGTTTCTTTTCCCCAACATACTAAACAACATCCTATCTCCTCCATATGTTGTTTTTATATGCATATTGTGCCTAGGTCTTTCCTTCCCTCCTTTTGAAATTCGTAGTTTTACAAATCCTTGATTTTTAGGGTCTTCTAGTGATCAAATTCCACATTTTCCACTTGTAAAAATCAGCCTTGAGGTAACTCAAACCCGTTCCCCACTGATGGAGTCATGGTGAGCTATTTTTAACCTGGTTGTTCCATTTGTCATCCAACATTTAATTTATAATTTTATTTTTTTTAACATGTGTCAAAATAAAATAGGTTAGTTAGACAAGTCAAATATTTGCCCAATAGTCATCAAATAATTAATTACAATAATAAAAATTCCAAATTCGGATTTTCCATAAATGGCAAATAATTTCCAAATCCGAATTTTCTAAAAACGAAAATTTATTCCAAAGTTCACTTACAATTTAATATTCTAAAATTTTAGGATATTACACTATCTTTGTAGGTTTGTCTAGAAATCATTGTCCAACAAGCCAGTTCATCATTTGCATCTATTTGCAATCAAAATTTTCTATGTTTGTACAATGTTTTTCTTGACATTCCCATCGTTTTTGCCATCTCTCATGTCAAACAAACTTTTATATTGCTATATGAAACAACTTTTTTTTGTATCACTCTACGTGCAACACTGACATTTTTTTTTCTAGATTTTCCAAAAGTTTTTAATACACTAGTTATATTGTCAAAGACATTATGTTTCACCTTCGTATCTTTTGTCGACTTTTGAATACCCAATAATGATGTAGCTTCTTTTAACATTCTTGAATTTATTAGAAAGAGTAAAAGTTGATCTTGTATTGTTACTGATTCATCTTTGAAAAAAATATTATTCATATTCTTGGTTCAATATCTTATATAATGCTTAGTTTTTTTCTTCCCAAATTTGTGAGTATCAACATTTTCTAATATTTCATCATCAATGTTGATAGATTATCCTACATATTTCAATTTAAAGATTATATTAAAAAACAAAACAAAACATAAATTCACTAAACTATATACAAGTGTTAATCTTGTATTATCTAAATTTATGTACATACTTATAAGTGATTCGTCTTCTACTTCAATTTTGGTTTCAACGTCTTCATCGATGCTATGAGACAAATCGATTTATGTTTTTTGAAAAATATCAATCGTAACTACAATAAATTATATTAAACAATATTTTAAATTTGAATTCTATACTTTTAATATAGACAATATGTGCATGCATACTTGATTGGACTTCTTCTTGTTGAAAATATCTATTTACATTATCATCGTTTCTTTCTTCAATGTTTGCATGTTCTCGTTTATTTCTCCAATAATTCTCTTTCCTTTGATCGTTACGTTGAATTTCATCTCGACTGTGATCAAATTTTCTCTTGTGCAAACTTAGGTTTCCCATGAGTATAGTTATCTGTAAATTTTTTTAACAAAATCAACATTTCAGAATAGTCTCAGAAAAACTTCACTGTCACAAAAATTGTTAAAAAATAATATCAATAATTTTATGTTTAATAAAGGCTTCACCTTGAAAAAATTATCAACATTTATCTTTTAATATATAAATTGTTATTCTAATAAAAACTTGATCAAACATCAATTACCTTGTTCAACAAAAATAAAAAAGATGATTTGAAACTTTGTTTAGGAGATCTAGAAAACCATGAAACAAGAGATGAATTGTGTTAAATGTGTTCGGCCGAAAGAATATTTACATGATTTGGCATGAAATGAAATGATACATCGTGTCTTTTCATTTTTTCTGGTTGAAAGAATTCGCTCACCCAGCTTTCGACCGAAAAAAGTTTTTTTCATCCAAAAAGATAGGAAACCATTTAATTTTAATTTTAACGGATTCCGTTAGAATTTCATTTTTTTGGTCGAAAGAATCTTTTTCGGTCAAAAGGTTCTTTCCATCGAAAATCGATGAATGGGGTTGTTTGTAGGGACCAGAGAATTCCCTCTAGCTTACCTAAGCTTTGGAGGTTGAATACTCCTGCAAATACTCAGAATTTGGTTTCGAAAATGACATCAACATTTGCAAAATTGAATCTAGTTTTAATTCCTATAACTTGTTTTCCTTTTCATTATTTTTATCTAATTTTATTTAATTTAAAAAAAAATCACTCCATAGTATTTTTAGGTCACATTATGATTCAGTGAAATGAAATATCTGTATCTCTAAAGTGAGATCGGAAGAGC
>CBVK0100240237.1:0-13606 GCA_900067695.1 Picea abies | reverse complement strand
CAGGGCCATGCTCAGGTCAATCCTGCTCTCGGTACTCCATGTCTAGGACCCGTGGGCCTCGAGACATGATCTCCTAGTTATCCCTAGAAACAGGGATAACAGGACCTACATCGAGGTGACATTGGGTGTAGGATTCCCAAGTTGTAGCTCTTGCTTTGGGGTTGGTTTGGTATTTTCCCAACCTACAACTTGTGCTATAAAATTTTGGCACCGTTGTCAGGGACGATTTTGAATCTTCTTTGTACCCTAACGACACTTTGGTAAGCTATCCCAAATATTTTCCCTTAGCTTTCCTGGCGACTCCACCTAAGGGACGTTCCCTTTCCATTTTCCTTGATGAGCTCATTTTGAAACTCATATGGAGACTCCACCTTCCCATAATCCTTCTTTCCCCAAACCTTTTCCCCATGGGAGGTTCAAGCCTTCTAAGGTTTACCAAAGAAGGCCTCTTATCAAGTCTCCCATTCCTAAAATCCTTTTCAATAATACCCTTCCTCTTGTTCCAATGGCTCGCCCTTTGGCAAGGGACCTCTACAAATCCCTTAACATGGCCAATATCCAGGGTTACCCTAACAAAATGCCAACATAAGTCAACAAGTGCTTGCCAAAGTTCCCAGGAAACAATGTGATCACTGCTGAAGACCACATTTATGTCATGGGCTAGGACATGGTAAATGCAGGTATCGATCATGAAGATGTGGCCATGAGTTTATTTGCTTCATCATTGACTGAAGAATCCCTTGATTGGTTCAAAGGACTCCTTGATAATCATATCACATCCTATGATGTTTTTTCCAACTTATTCAAAAGAAGATGGTCGAGAAAAGGAGATGGTGGGACACTTGGGACTCAGTTCAATCAAATAAAGAAAAAGGAGAATGAAACAGTAAAGGAATTCATTTCCAGATTTGATAGGTTGTATAATCAAATTCCAACAGATTACTGTCCTACGAAATTATCAGTTTGTCTCCTTTACATGAATGATTTTGAAGGGCAATTCCGATACATTCTCAAAGATAAAAATCCCACATCATTGGCAAAGGCTAAAGAGTTCAGTATTGACATTGAAGAGAATCTCCTTGATTAAAAAATAGAACCTTTTCAGTACCCTCGTATCAAGACAAAATCAAGGATGAAGGTTTCCAACAACAGTGTTCCTAATCCAATTTCTCTCCTAACTCAGAAGATTGACCAAATGAATACTTAGTTTGTTCAAGTGTAGAATCAACTTATGAACCGTATGACTATAGTGGAAATAAATCAATCTGCTCCTAGACCTTAGTTTGCCAGATAGGAGAGAGATGTCACCGGTTGCAAACCAAGACCTCAACAAGAGGTAAAGGCCCCAGATAGTTTGAAACCTGTTGGGACAATTGATATAGAATCTTGGTGTCTCCCATGCCAAGAACCCCACAGGGAAGATGAGTGCCCTCGATGAGACGAAGATTATCCCGACGATATAAACTTCATGATTTGCCATTTCAACGATGAACATGTTACCCAAGAACAGATCAATGAAGCCAGAAGAATAGGAGAAAGAGAGGGGAGACTCCGGGCCTTAAATAAATTGACAAATAATCAGAAGAAGGAATTAAGGAGGAGGGAAATTCTAATCCATAGAAGAAAAAATACTTCAGCCCCTCCGTCATAGCCTAATACTCCTCTTCAATCAACAGAAAAGGTGGCTCCACCACCAGTGTGTGAGTTTATTCCTAAGCCAACTCCTACACATGACATTCAGTTGAATATAGATGTTGGGAGCATGCTTGGAAAACTGAATATGACAGTCCCAGTGACAGAGATGTGTAAGATCCCTTCTATGAAAAGGGAAATTTTGAAAATCTTATAGGTGCCAATCGAGAGGGAGGATCCTCCCATCATGTTGAACACTATGTATCTCGATTGGCCAAGGGACAAGAACCCTCCTTTCTATCTTTCATTAGGCATGAAAGACCTCCGCTTGAACAATTGCATGCTTGATTCAGGAGCCTCAACAAATGGCATATCATTGAAGGTGATGAAACAACTTGGTTTGAAGACAACCCAACCTTATGGCAATGTATGTGGCATTGATTCCAGAAAGATCAAATTCCTCGAGGTATGTGAGGACGTTGAGGTTTTCTTGATTGATTTTCCACATATCAACATTCTCATGGACATAGTAGTGATCGATGTTCTAGATGCTTGGGGGATTCTCTTATCTAGGTGTTGTTCCACTTCTCTTGGGGGTTTCCTTAGCATGGATCTCACCCACGCACACATCCCTATGGGAATTGGCACCTTTAAGATACTATACAATCGAGAAAAAGCTGATAGACACGTGATGGATCCTAATGGTCTTGATTATGCCAGCGAATGCGATTATGATGAACTCCCACATACCATTGAGTATGATCCATCTGAGCTACCTTTTATGCAAGACTCCATAGACACACTTCTTCCATGGACAGATCAGTACAAAGACAAACTTGCAAAATACCATGGGAAGGAGCCAGGGTCTATCCAAATTTTGAAGAAGGAAGATGAGAAACATGAAGAAATCGTTAAAGAGATAGTCCACACAGAGCCTCCTTACGATGAGAATACACCTTGCATCAATTTCAATGAAGGAAATCATGTGCTCATGTGGGACAAAAGAAAGGGCTAGACCAGATATGACCAAAAAGACAACAATTCATGGCTTGGCCCTTAAATCATTAGGAAGAAGTATGACAAAGAAAGGTACTATCTGATAGCGACATAAGGGAGGAGGATGCCACTACCAGTAAATGGATCTCTCCTCAAACATTATTTCCAAAATGGTACATGACTTCTTTAGGGCCCATGACCTAGGTAAGTAGGTAAGCAATTTTGATTTCATGCATTTGCATCTTGATTGCTCATACTAGTTTAGATGCATTTCATTTTCATTTGGCTCTACTTGCATATTGATTTCATTCTTAGTTTAGAATTTTTTTTTAAATGTCAGTTTTTTTTTTCTAGCTTAGTTTGTTTTTTATTATGATCATATGAGAACAAGGATGTGTAGGTCATCTTGCACTTGGAAATTTGATGTTTCCTTGCAGGAACAGGTCTACCAGGAGATGTCGCGGTTCTCATGCACTCTACAATGAGCACATGTCCTCAAGTAGGAGCCAGATGTTATCCCCATTTTGTGGATAACTAAGGATATTATGTCTCGAGGCCCTCAGGTTGTAGATATGGAGTGCCGAGAGACTATATGACCAACAATACCCTTTTGTACAGATGAAAAACCCACTCACCACCACAGATGGTCACAGATTTGCAGTTGGCATCCACCACATCAGCTGGTTTTCAGAAGGCTGTGGGCCTTGCTCCATGAGGTACAAGTCAGTATTATGATAAACATCATTTCAATATTTAAGCCAGTTGAGTATGTTGTATCTTAGATTGCTCTAGATTTCATGATATATGCTTGGACATTATGCCTTTTTCCCTACTTCATCTTGGTGGTTGACATTGTGCCCTAGTAAGTGGTCTTCCTTGGGAATGGGTTTGCTACTAAAAATTCCCTTAATGAGCCATCATACCATTCTCGACCATACTTACCACTTTCCATCATTATTCCCCTCCATTTCCTTATCTCTTAGGATTTTAGGGTGTACTGACCCAAGAAGGGGTTGTCCCTCATTCTATGGGAAGAAGGGGCTAAAGGCCTAGAGGGATTGATGTTGGGTAAAAGATAAAATCCTTGTATAAACCCTCTAGATGCTTCGCCCAAGGATCACCCAAGAAAACAGTGAAACACTTATCTTTCAGTAAAGGGAACCCACAATATAATAAAGAATGCTTAAAAGGTTAGTTGAAGGATAGAAGGTCTTGTTATCCCTTGGCTTAGGGATAACTAAGGAGATTATGTCTCGAGGCCCACAGGTCAAGACATGGAGTACCGAGAGCTAGATCGACTTGAGGATGGCCCTAAAGGGCCCATCCTTTCATTCTTCAATGCCTCCACTTTGTCAGCAAGAACAACATCCATCACCTCGACCTGGTCCTGTAGAAAAGATGGATCTTGTTCCATGAGGTAATGAGTCCGGGTATCATGGTACGTGTCACTCTAATCCTCAAAACCTTTGAATATGTGCATTTAATTCTTCTTGCTTCTAACGTGTGCTTGTATCTTATACCTTTCCACTTGACCACACCTAGGGGGAATGACATGATGCCATAGTAAGCTAGTACCCATAGGGTTTGAGTTGCCACTGGGGGGATTCATGAAATGCCATCGTCTGCTCCCACCATACTTACCACTTTTCATCTTTTTCCTACTCATATATCCCATTACACTGGTCCGGGCATTAGCTTGGCCAAATATCTAAGGGTTGTACCTTGCCTTTTGGGAAGAAGGGGCTAAAGGCCCAGAGGGTAAAAGTAGCTGGCAAAAGATAAAATCCAAAAGAATGAAACCTTGAGATGCTTCACCTAGGGATCCCTGAGAAGGCAATAAAAAGCTTCTCAGCAAGAAATAGAGGGACCCATAAAAAATAATAAAACAAGACCTAGTTGGAGGATAGGGGGTCTCATCACGAGCTAGTCTATTAGGTCCATGGGCATGTAGCGGTATGACACTACCAACAGCTGGTCACCACGCCAGGGTAGTGGCTCTTGGTGGCATAGCCAAGAGAAAGGGGGTCTCATCACGAGCCAGACTTCTCATTTCCGTGAAATGATTGTGGGTAACATTGCCACCATTGGTCACCACGCCAGGGCAGTGTCCCCTAACTAGCCTCTTGAAAGAAAAAGCAATAAGAATAAAGATAAAAGGAATGAATGGGCTTGGAAACATTTGCATCCATGACTGGTGCAACTCACCTTCTTCAGAGGCACCCACAAGTAAGCCATACATTTCCCTGCTATCACTGTGCCCCTTTCCCAGACATCCCTTACCACCTCATCCACTCACATGGCCTAGGATTGATTTCTCCCGGAAACATCCCACATCCAATGAGCATTATCCCAATAGGACGTCCGAGCATTTCCTCCAAATTTGGCTTGTAGATTAGTATACTGTCTTTGAGCACTTGTCTAGGTAAAGGGGGTTTTATGCACATGTTTAATAAACCTGATGATTAGATGTGATTAACATTGCTATGATCCTTGTGACTTATGATCCCATGGAGGACGTATATGTTGATGTTGCAAGGCCACACCCAATGGACAGGTACCTTGATGGATAGGTACACATGAGGAGATGATTAGTTCGGACCTCCATGGGGCTGAAATCCCACCAAATGGATGTCGAGACCCCAGCAGGGGGCAAAGACAGAACAAAGGATTGCATCAGAGAGAGAGGAGGACGTTTCACCAGGGGAAGCCTGACAGGCCTAAACCTAGGGGGGTTGTGCCCTTTCCATCATGATGTAGGCCTTGGAAGGCCCATGACGTCACCCATGTCACTCGTGACATTATCCAACGTTTTGGGAGTTTTTGGAGGCAGTTGTGTGCCAAGTGGCACGTGTGGCAGGCTCCTGAGGCCCAAGAAGGCATAATGTTTTGCTCTAGGAGGCCAACGTTGCCCAAAAAGGGCCTAACGTCTCCCTAAAGGGGCACAACGTCACCTTAGCACCTTGATCTAGGGGTTTAATTGTGACATTTAATGTAAAACTATATTTTTGATGTAAATTGGCCATGTCGGCCTTTTTTGACCTAAAATGTAATTAAAGGTCAATGATATTGTATAAATAGAGAGTTTAAACTCTCATTTTTGGATCATCTTTGACTCACACTTGTGTGAGGTATGAAATTTGCGCCCTAATTAGGGTTTATGGACTGAAATTTAGTGCGCACTTTTTGAAGGAAGGCGATTTTTGGTGTTTTTGACATTTTTCTTGATGGAAAGTCTACAACTAAGTGATGTGCTAGATTATGCTTGGTGAATGTAAGTAAAATTCTGCAATTCTTCTTTCTTTTGAATGGTTATAGTATCTTTACTTTTCATTTTACTAAAGCTTATGAAATTGCTAGCCTAAACCCTAGGGAATCAAGCACATGTTATTGTCCTTGTTCTAATTTGCTATCCACCTAATAGATTGTGCCAAGAAGCCGATTTTCCTTGAAGCTTTGTTAGAGGCCTTGCCATTGCAACACCCTAACATTAATTGCTTCATCCTAGCTGTTTTTTGCTTCATCCTTGAGTTAGAGAGGGAGAAAATCTACTAAGGCCTAGGGTTACCTACACCTTAGTAGCTAGTTTCCCCTTATGGTTTGATAATTGGAGCTTTGGGTTACCAACACTCCAATTCATCAATCTCTCTTGTCTTTAACTCTTCTATTATCATTCATCCTCAACATCTATTGCTGCACTTTGACTCCATTTTCCCTAAGAAAGCACTAGTCTAAGATCTCCTTTGAGTATTTTGATCAAACAACCTTCAAAACCTATTCTTCAAACAACTTACTAACTACTTCTAACCCCAGAATAACCTAGCTTACTAACTTTGTTGCTGTTGTTACTAAAGTAAGCTACAACCATATATTGCAGCATTAAAAGCATCTAAAAGCAAGTGTTCGAGCTGATTTTACATTGCCATCTTTGCTTCTGACAAATACTAGCATTTTGCCAAGTTTGTGTTATCATTTTCGGTCATTATTGAAGCATTTTTTAGGCATAATTGTCAAGCTATTGTTATCTATATTTGTTGTTATAAATTTCTCTTTACTTCACATTCATATCAGCCATTTTCTTTATTTGACAAAGTCCGAGGTTTTTTATGAAGTACTAATGACAAGTGTACTTGCAAACATATAGTTTTCTTGTTGCTTTGTTCTAGGCAGGTACACCTTGACATATTATCATTTTATTGGTTATAAAACCAAACTTTCTGATCAGTGGTGACTTGTGAGAGGGAATCTTTATCTATCCATTTTGACCTTGCCTTCTCAAACCCCCAGGTCACCAGGGACGTCTCCCCTGGGAATACCACCCTAAATAGAAAGAGACATCCTATTGAGGTGACAATGATAAGATTAGTCTCAGGTTACATCAATTTGCTCCTCTTTAACCTTTCCTACTGTTAAAGTACAAACCTGCCGACCTATCACGTCCATGAATATCTAGTGGTATTACATTGCCATCATCTGGTCACCAAACCAGGGTAGTGGCTCTTAGTTGCATGGCTAAGAGAAAGGGGGTCTCATCACGAGCCAACCTTCTCATTTCCACCAGGTGTTTGTGGGTGACATTGCCATCATCTGATCACCACGCCAGGGCAATGACCTTCAACCTCTCCTTATGCTATATTGAAAGAAAATACAAAGAAAGAAAGATAAAAGACAATTGATGGGCTTGGAAAAAGTGCATGTGGATGAAGGTACCACACACCCTCTACAAAGGCACCCATGAATGAGACACTACGACCCTTTGCATGTCATGAGCCATATGCCCATTGAGTCTTGACCCCAACCACTTCATCCACTTTACATGGATTAGAGAGGGATCTCTTGGAGACTCTCCTTGATCTAAGGTAAGATCTACCCAATAGGACACCTTGTCAACCCTCCCATATTCAAACTTGACAAGTCACATAGTGTCCTTGAACAATTAATTGTTTGATATAGTGATCTTTGATGCACATGCTTAGGTGGCTTATTTATTGATTGGATTCACTTATCATGATGTTATGACTTAAGATCCTCGGAGGGCATGCTCATTTGTCTTTGCAGGACCTAATTGGTGGACAATTTTGGGAGAACAAGCCTAGCTTGGGCTTCCATGGGGCTACAAACCCACATGTTGGATGCCAAGGGCCCACATGCCAGATGAAAAAGATCAGACTTGGAAGGCCTTAAGATTGACTTGGGCAACATAACCTAGCCCCCACTTGCCAATCATTTTTCCTAGGAGAGGCAAAACGTCACTCCTAGAGGCATGACATCACCTAGGGGGGTTAGGGCTTGGTGGTGAGATTCCACTTATTGACACATGGACATTTTGAGGAGAAGAGGGTCTTCACCATGATGAGATTGTCTAGATGCTTGACATGTGGCCTTTGGACACCTACCCATGCTTCTCCAACACCAACAACTTCTTCAAATGGGCAAAATGTCCCCTAAAGGGGAGACGTCCATGTAAAATTAGGATTTATTTGTGCAAAAGTGAAACTTTAAATGAATTATTTAATATCACTTTGTTAAAGGGGGAAAGATTAGGGTTGTTGACCCCTAGTCTTGTAGTTTACCCCTTAATTTGTGGACAAGTCACCTTGGTGACATTTGTATAAATAAGAGATCATAAGATCTCATTTTAACAGAACTCTCCCTCATTGTGAGAAGTATTGGTCTGAAATTTTCACTACACTTGGCTCTATTTGTCTCCTATGCACTTGTTTATGGCTATTTTGATGAATGGTTGATGGAGGAGTGAGGTGCTAGCCTTGGATGAATGCTTTCTAGCTTTTATGGTGGATTATCTTAGCATCATTCTTGATTTTGGTATGGTCTTTTATTCTTATGCTATCATTCTTTTTCAAGTCAAGCATTTTTGTGCTAGGATCTAGGTGGGAAGTATAAGGGCATACACCCCCACCATAGTCTTCATCATTTTATGCTTCATGTTATTGGTTAAGCAAGTGTTTGCTAAGAGAAGTACAAGGGCATACACACTCTTAGCTTTAACCCTAGATAGAGAAACTTGCCTTGGGAAGTAAAAGGGATTACACCCACAAGGAGGTAGCTTCTCTAGCTCTTTGTTTTATTGGACTCCATTAACCCAATAGTAAAGGCACCAGTCATATATTTTTTGCATTTGAGATATAAAAAAATTTCCTTGGGAAACATGAAATTTTATTTTTTGAAAGGTCTCTTTCTTGGAGTTGGTTTGCCTCATTGAGAGGAGCCTTCCCCTCTCTCCCACTACTTTACTTGTTGTTACAAACCCTAACCTACAACCATTAGGGTTGATCTAACCTAGATAAACTACTAACCATAACTCCTAAACTAACCCTACACTAGCTCCTAAGTTTTCCACACTAACTCCACTAATCAGGGTGCATCTTTTGGGCTAATTGTTGTCATATTTTGATGGTGTAATTTGTTGATATAAGTGACTAAAAGATACAACCATAAGGCTGCAATTTTATGCAGAAATATACATGTTACAACAACTTTCTTTATTCGGCTTCAAAGTGCCATTTTTTCAGCCTATATTTATTGCTAATCTTGATGTTGATTTACTTAACTAGTTTAGATCCTTGCATGTTGATTTAGGTGCTTTATTTACTAATATAAATTGTCATGTATTGCTGAAAATTAGGGAAAACAAGCTAAACTTGCTAATCCATAATAACATATATCATTGCAAGTTGGATTTTCTTGTGTCTCAGGAAAGTACAATACTCCAGAGAAGCACTATACCTTTGGGGCAACAATCACTTGACTTACAAGGCATCTCTTCCCACATTTCACTCCACTTAGAATTGACCTTTAGGGGCTTCACTTCCATCTCTATCCATATCCATCTCATTCCCCCTAAGGTCATCGTGATCACCTCCCTAGAGTGACCTAGTCACCCTTGAAGTGTGGGACCTACATCGAGGTAACATTGGGTGTAGGATTCCCAAGTTGTAGCTCTTGCTTTGTGGTTAGGTCAGGCTTTTCCCAACCTACAACTTGCGCTATAACAAAACCAAACACTGTAAAATAAATACTGTTCCAGACTGCAAACCATATAGTTTTCTTAAATGCCACTTTTTTTAGAACTACCAACCAATCCTGGAAATGGAAAAGAACCTCACAAAGATGGTAATAATACTGTGAGAAGGAGCCATGAAGGGAAAACCCAACAAGGGTAGACCTGAACATCCAAATTTGATTGAATTCAAAAAGTTGCTTTCCTTCATAGTGTTGAGCAATCCAATCTCCCAAGGAATCAACAACCCCACTTATCATCATCTTTGCCAAAACATGATTTGTTTTCAAGGCCTCTTCATGAAGCTTGGAATTTTGTCCTACCATGTCATCAAGACTGTCTAGCGTATAAAAAATGTATGTGAAAACCTATGCCAAAAAGAGGGGTAACAACTGGCTCTTAGTTGGGGACACATTATCTTCTTAGGAGTGCATGAGAACCTCAAAATCTTGACATGTACACGTGTGCTCCACATCAACAAAACAAAAACCAAATGCATATATTGCGGGACATTAATGCTAACCAAGATTTAGATTCAACAAAAGTTTCCCCATCTATTGTGGGACATTAATGCAATGGGGACCATTGCTCCTTAAGGGGGGATTGATCCAAGTGGATATTGGTGGCCACCCACCTTTTTCACTGACTCAACATGGTTTTCCATATTGACAGTTTTGGTATGATTTTTTATGATTTTCTAGTTCCTAAACTTCCGAGGCCGTTTTGAGGCCCTAAACGATGTTTTCTAGGAAATTAAAGTGTTTGGGTTTGAATTTGACACACCCAAGCCATGCTACAATATTGTTGTCCTTAGTTAGAGCTTTCCAACAAGCTAATATCCACCCCCAAAAATATTGCATGTGAAAGTTGTGCCCTTGGGAATTTGATGTAAAAACTAACCACCTTGGCGCCTAAAAAGACATTTTGGTGCTTCACCTTCTAGGGTTAGCGTTTTGGACCTTTAGGGTTCTTGCTTTATGTTAAAAGGTCATTCTTTCGACCTCTTGTATTATCTTTTGCAAATAATGTAGCCAACCTCTCTCTCTCTCTCTCTCTCTCTCTCTCTCTCTCTCTCTTCAAAGATAAGCTAACACCATTCTAGCCAGTTTGTGTTCTACAATATTTCACTATTTTATTCATTTATAGAAGTTGGATTTTCACAGTATTACTCTGCTCTCTGCTATATTCTTGTGTGTTTCATTTTGTTCCCTATACAATCTAGATCAACTTAGGGGGGATAATATGGAGTACCTAGGGAGGTACCCAAGGTACCCATGGGGAATAATAATAGATAGGTGGCTATGTATTGCTATGTATGGAGATCATTTCTAGCAAATAAGGCCCATGTAGTAGTGTGAAAGCAATAAATGTGATAAGGCTTACTAGAAGGTTCTGCCTACTAGAAAGTTCATTCTCTAAAATGTTCCTAGGAGGTACATAATACTATATAAATATGTATAAGCAATGTAATGAGATATTGTGAAGAATATTGTAATTGCAACAAACATTGCTTGTGGAGTGTTTTCCTTAAGGAATAATTCATGGTGTTATCCTACCTCAAAGGTTTTCTCTACAAATCTTGTATTAATTCTTTGATGTCTATTGTGTAAATCTATTAGTTATTCTTAAGTTAATGTTCATATTCTACTTTCAAATCTATTGAGCACACTACAAGACGTATGGATGTTTTGAGCTATTATGTTAATGAAGATTTTGTGCTTTTAGATTTGCTATCATTAATAGTATTTTACGTTCCCTGTAGAAGCCTTCAATGGGGCCCACTCAAGGATAAACAATGTATCTTTGTTCCATTTCCTTTACTTTCAGTGTTGTTTTTAGACTATTTTGGATCTTACATTGGATTAGAGTCTATTTTGGCTTGCATAACTGCGATTATTGTTGTCACATTCTCTAAGCACATGTATGTTTTTATTCATCAATTCTATGTTCAATCAATTGCCTCCATATGCACAGACTCCATATTTTTGGGTAGTTCTTACACCCTTCCATTCTCGATATGCTTATGTTTGGAGTGTTAATCACTCTTGTTTTATCCTAGAAAGATAATTCTTTAAATCCTCTTTCTAAAAGTTTCTTTTGTACTATGAAACACACATATATGTTATCTTTTGGGGTTACTCCGAATGTGTTTATACCATGTTTGGTTGGCTTCATAAGATTTGGGGTACATGGTGTATGATTAGACCCTAGATGGTTTGTGATGGATTTGCACATTAAAAATGGCTTACTCAGTGGTTGCTTGACCTTAGTTGGGTGCTTGCATGATATTCTTTCTTAGGTTGTTGGATATCTTCTGACAACTTTGGTGACATTCTACATGATGAGTACATGGAGATGGTTACTTGTTTAGAGAATTCCCTACTTAGGAGGAGCATTTTGAACCCTGGAGGAGGGCACTATGCTTTAAACAACACATGGTAGCTTGGAGTTGGCTTGGGGGATGCTTGTGTTGCGGCAATGTTTATGTAGAGGGAGTGGACCCAATAGTGTACATGGCTTGGGAGGATTATTGGAGTCATGCTTGTTGGAGGAGAGTTGAACACTCCTCATGGACTCCCCTTGCATTTGAAGTATTGATTGAGGAAAACATCACCTTAGAATTTGACATGCGTACCCTTCGAATGTAGCACTCCATATGTGTGAGCGTACATGTGGTATTGTAGATTGCTTGTAATGGCATTGCTCCACATATGTATTGTTGGCCTCCCTTCCTTCTCATATATATAGAGTTAGGAGAAAGTCCTTCACTCATTATTCATTCATAACTCATTCCTGGAGTTATGGATGAATGATCAAGAAGAGTGCATTGCTTCTCCTCTCTCTCTTGGATCTTCTTATGTACTTGATCTCTCTCTCTCTCTCTCTCTCTCTCTCTCTCTCTCTCTTGTTGTCACTAGGGTTTCTTGAGCATGTTGGAGCATCTTGAAGACTAAGGTTAGGGTTTTATCCCTTAGAAATTTGAAGATTAGGATTTTGAGATGAAACCCTAGGTTGTACTTACTGAGGTGAAGAAGAAAAGTTGTCTTACCTTGAAGGACATGCTTGTGTGATGCATACTTGTCTGATCTTCTTGGTTTGAATTAGGTTTTTTTCTTTTTAAATAGCTAGAGGATTGTACTAGCCTTGTGATGAGGCTATGGTATGCACATGAACTTCGTCTTTATGCAAATTAATGAAGTTTCTGACTGTAATATTTGTCTGATTGTAGATTTGATTTTCAGCCATCTATATTCTTCATGGTTGTAATTTCCAGCTCTATATGTCTTGCTAATCTGACATAAGTTAATAATGAATGTGTTCAATGTTTTAACGTTATAATTAAAGAATATAACAGAAGATTTATATTTATATTTACAACTGTCATAAGTGTTTTCAAATATGTTAAATGCATGATAAGATTTCTCTAGATAGCTGAAACTTATTGGAACACATAGATATCTTATCTCTTGAATTGTCTAGTGGATTGGGTTTGTTAGGATTAAAATAGTCCATTACTACTATGTTTTGTTTACATTTCATAATATCCCTAAGACTATAAATTCATAAGGTTAAGATCTGAGAAACATCTAGAAAATAGGTGAAATTCCAAATTGCATTAAAAACCATTGTTGTCATTTTGCCGAGAAATTTCTACATGGTATAAGAGCCTTTGTGTTGAGATCACTCTAGTTGTAAGAGGGAGCTTGTATTTTAGTTGGGGAATACTTGGGAGAGGTGCTTGACCTTGTTTGAGGTTGTTGGGTGTGATACTCTAGGTTGCTTGGGAGAAGCACCTTGACCCTTGGAAGGGTTGTTTCTTCTTCATATTGCAGATTTTCCAGGATGGATGACTTTGGTCCCTTGCTTGTCCTCTAACCTATCTCTAGCGTTGAATGATATGTGGACAATGGAGCTTTGATAGATATGACCTATGGCAAGTCTTTAGTGAGATCGGAAGAG
>CBVK0100240236.1:0-13607 GCA_900067695.1 Picea abies | reverse complement strand
TGTATTGGTGTAACTCTTATACTATTGTTCATTTCTCATTGGATATAGTTGAATGGTTTAAGCATAAGTTGAAAAAGTTTTTAAATTGTACTTGATACTGATTCACCCCCCTCTCAGTATCAACAAGCTCAAGGTCCTATCTTAGGCTCTCAGGACCTATACTTTACACAAAAGCCTTTGGAATTATCCCTGGATCGGTAAAATTAGAGCTCTCAGGCGCCAATAATCATAAAGCTCAGACATAATCACTTTTTGAGGAAGAAAACAAAGGGATTTTTCCATTCCTGGTCCAAAAATATTAGCAATGTACTAACATACACTACCCCTGACATAGAAACATCCTTGGCTATGGGAGGTATCAAAGACTTGGTGAACCAATCTGCAAAGAGTTGGTCACGAATAGTGTCCTTGATAATCCTGCATCATCGTCTCCACTCGTGAATGTGATCAGAAATGTGGGTGGAGGTGTTTTGAAACAAACACATCAAAATATTTTTTCTAGTCTCATACCTAATCAACAATTGAAAATTCATTAAAAATTCCATAACCAAGGCATTAAATTTGTTGTAGGAAGTGCCTTTAAGCTCAATGTACCATTTCACAGTACTTCCAATCAAGGTTCACTAGAAAAGATGCAATTTAATGTTATCATCCATCAATGAGTTGGATGAGAACCGCAGATGATAAGTCATGATGTGAATCGAAGGGCATTCTCTCCAATTTTTATCGAACTTAGGTATGTCAAATGGAAATGTAACAGGAATGGTAGGCCATAATGAGTTATATGGGACAGGTTCATTTATCAAACATGGAAAATACATCAAGTATATTGTCACCAATAAAGGAAACCATGTATTGGAAGACGGGTTTTGGTAAAAGGATGAAGAAGCTTGTGAACTAGATGGACCTTGAGGTCCCCTCACATAACAATTTTCAGTGGTGTATTAATTCCCAAAAGTATTATTTCCCCTAGGTTGATTTCCACTAGGGACAAAAGTACTCCTAGAAGTATTGTTGCTTCCAAGACCATACATTCCCCCAAGAGGGTTTCCTCCAAAGAAAAAAAAACTCACATAAACATTGTTTCTTTTAGGACCAAACATGCCCCAAAGAGGGTTCCTTGAGGGACATAAGAATTACTGAAATGATTACTACCTCCAAGACTGTAACAAACCCTAGGGGGACTGCCCCAAAGAAAAAATGTATACCCAAAAGGATTACTACTTTTGGTATTATGTGTGCTACCAAGAGGATGGCTACTCCAAAGGACATTAAATCCCCTGAAAACATTGTTTCCCCCCAATATGACTTGGAGCATAGGAAATCCCACTTTGGAAATTCCAAATAAAAGGGAATCTATTGTTTGTCTTTTTTGGGTTTCCTATTGGGATTCTAGAAGCATATGGAAATCCACCTTTAGCATCAAAACCAAGGATTTTCGCCCCACCAAACAAAAATCTAGATGTGGAATTTAAGATTGACGTGATGGGTGTGCTTACACTAAGTATACTCATGGAAGGAAATTAAGTCACTATAGGAATTCCCCAAATGGAGAAATATGATGTACTAGCATGGATGGAGTAGGACCTATGGCATTGATAAAAGGAAAGGAGGACATCATTGAGGTGCCTCCAATGGCACTGTGTGATGAGTTTGAGGGCTCTACCATAATTGATGAAACACTCATGTTGAATGTCATGTGAGGATTGTTGAAGAATGAAAAAGGCTCACTAAGTTGTCCTCTTACCCTAAGGAGTACATGATCAGAAGGACCAGTCAAAGGAGGGTTGAATTTTGGTGGAGGAATTTGATCAACCACATCAATCTCTACACACTCACTTTCCTCATAATCTCTCTCTAAATATACATGATCTACGTCGGCTCCAGTGGACACCAACATTTTCTTAACAGTTGGTTAGTCCTCCACCTTCGAAGAAAGTCCATGTTGTCTACGAGACCGAAGAAGTGGTTGGTCAACCATGGTGAATAATTTTTTAATAATAATAACAATCAACCTGCAACTAACTAGAAATAGAACCAAAGAGCACACCCCTAAAAAATATAAACTATCAATAGGAAAACTAGTGGATAAAGGAGCCTTCTAAAAAAAACCCTTGGGGGATTCCAAGTCCCCAAAGCTTGGCTAGCGAATATGTGAGAGACAGTTATGGTAACCCACACATAATAGCCCTTACTATTGCAAGTATCCTTGTGAAAATGAGCACCCTCCAGGGGAACTGAAACAAAGGTTGAAGGTCTACCTTAGGTACCATATGTACTCTCCACCCACAGTCACCTATGTAGATGTCTTGGGAAATGCCACTATGGCTACCACTCCACAATTCACAACCATGAATAATAGTCATGGGTAGAGAACAAACGTATGGCTAGGGAAACTAAGCATGAAGCTTCAATAAGGGTTACCTCACATAGAGACATGGAAATTATGAAACCCTTGTACACATAGTAATCCAATGAACACCAAAGAAAGTAGAGAGGGGATAACACCCCACTTTCTCTAGTGCAATCTTGTGCTTGAATCCTATGTTGGAGGATATTTCCCAACAAATGGTTTTTGCTACTAATGGATTTTAACACACCACAAATGACTTCTAGTCTTGATTTTATGGCCTTTTTTCTCTCTAACCCTGCACCAAGGCCCTAAATACTAATCTAATGTTGGTTTTATAGAAAGAAAGAGTATAATGAATTTTAAATTAAGAAATTTTCTTATTAGGATGTTGATTACTCAATGGTAATAGATTGAGACTTTAGTGGTATTTGATGACACTTTCCAATCCAAAAGAAAATAATTTCATGTATGCAAAAGAATGTGTTTTTTTTTTCGATGAATGTTATCTAAAGGAAAGGATAGATATTTTTCAATTTCATCCTTTTATAACCAAAACAATGACCTCACACTCTCTCATTATCCATTCAAGAAAACCAAAATAATTTGACTGAAATCCTTAAAAGCTAAACACACCAATCCAATTTTCAAAAAATACACTGAAAATTTATACACTATTGCACTTGTGAGATGAAAAAATCTTCTTAGTCTAATAAATAAAATGAAATGCAACTCAAACCAACAAAACAGAAAGGTAATAGACGTATGATATTGGTAGTGATGCAAATAAGCACACCCCAATGTCTATACATGATGTAAAACCCAAAACTTAGACAAAATTATAGAAATGTGAAGTTTCCAATCACACAAAACGTAAATGTAAAGATATCTACAACACACTACTAGATTGGAAAATACATGTTACAGGTGCTTCCTAGGTCACTGCTTGCCCAAAAACAAACTCAAAAATAAAGCAAGATGAAAAAAACACTCAACACCCCAAATTCACTCAAAAACTCAAACAAACAATAAGAGGCTTAACCATGGGTCAAATCAATACCATCATATCACTGACAATATCATAGACCCATTCTAGACATGGAGATGAGAGGAACATGTCACAAAACCCACAAAAAACCACCTATAGGAGGTAGTCATGACCCATCAATAGTGCCTGGTGCGACCAATAGGGAAGCGATTATGACCTACTAGTGCAACAAAATGCAACTGGTTTCTCTCATCTTCAAAGACCAAGTGAGACCATGTAGGAAAATTGATCAAAAATACCATATTTGGCCTAGATCTAAGGGATCTAACCACCTAGTGAATGATGAGAAGGTAGATAGCTATAGAAAACTTTTAGAGACCAAAAAAAGAAAGGAAATTCCAAATCTAAGGAAGAATCAAAGATCCTTCCCCAGTGGTGTCGCTAGTTATATTATGGAGAAACCCTCCCTGGGAATATGTGATAAATCCCTTCGATATTCCAGTGATCTAAGATGGACTATAGAATAAACAAAAACAAATTATTCCACTAGATCTACTAGTATTTATCCTACTTATGTTATGATAAAAAGATAGATTGGATCAATTGATTCCCTAGTGGTTTTCCTTGCCTATTCTTAGTTGATACAACTCCAAATATCTAGCTCCAACTCCTACAACCGACTTCCTGCACACAATAAGATAATGAATACCAGTCTCAAGCTTCTTCAATAATTAGAAATGTCAATTCTAGTTCAAATCTAGCTTGATATACTCAAGGAAAAAACAAATCTACCATTTATAACTGAATACACTAACAATGGAAGGGGAAAACCATGCAAATATATATTGATAAGTGGAGAAAATGATACATCAATCAAGGATTACCTTGAGTCTTGATTGAGGCCTTTCCTAGTCCCTTGATACAACTCCTCCTTGACCCTCACAAGAAATAAAAAATTGGATTTGAAGGTTGAAGTCTTGTTGAAGCTCCTCTGAAAATATACAGCATAAGTTTATTATGAATTCTTCCTCCCTTATTCCTTTGGAATGCCTTCCTTTTATAAATTTATGGAAGAGGCTAGGATATGATTTTATATCTCTAGAAATCATTGAAATTTGGGTCTAGTACAAGTTCCCAAGATCATATCATGAGATAAACAACTCACCCAATGTTGATCTCCTCGTAACTCATCAAATATAGAAGGTTACAAGAGTTGTCGTGGGTTGAAAGTGATGTAGCTTGCGACCAATCATGTCTTTCCATTGATGCAACACACGACCGATCACACCTTGCTAAACAAGCAGGGCATGACCTCCCTCAAAATCTATAAAATTCAAGGCATAAGAGTGCATCTCAGCATGACAACATTAGTAGGTCCTCCATGTGTCCCTAGGGTAGAAAATAAAGTTATAACAATGTAGAAATTCGATATAAGTCAACCATAGTCTACCAAGGTGAATGATAATCAACCTAAGTCAACCATAGTCAAACTAGTCAACCATAGTAAACCAAAGTCAACCATAGTGAACCATGGCCAACTACAGTTAACCATGAACAACCAAAGTCAACTTTATTTAAACATCGTTAACCATAGTCATCCATAGTAAACCATGGTCAACCAAAATTAACCATGGTCAATCATTGTCAACCATGTTCAACCATAGACAACCATGGTCAACCATAGTAAAACCAAAGTCAACCAAATACAACCATGGTCATCAAAAGACAACCATAGTAAAACATGGTCAATCATAGTCATCCATAGTCAACCAAAATCACCATGGTTAACCATAGTTGACATGGTCAACCATAGTCAAACATGGTCAACCAAATTCAACCATGGTCAACCTAAGTCAACTAAATTCAACCATAGTCAAACATAGTTAAACATTTTCAACCATTGCCAGTCAAATTCAACTATAGTTAGCTAAAGTCAATCACATTCCACCATAATCAACCATAGTCAAATATAATCAAACATGTTCAACCACAATTAACCATAAAAACCTCGGTCCATTATGGTCAACCACAGTAAAAAATGGTCAACCATATCCAAACATCATTAGTCATGGAAAACCATGGTCAAATATTGATGCAGGAGCATCTCCATCATCATTAAAAGGAATCCAGGATGGAGGACATCACATCATCCAACATGTATATCGGAGGTGATTTGAATTCTCAAAGGAGGAAGCACCTTTTTGAATTTTGAATTTATGAAAAGGATGAAATTAATTACCACTAAATGTTTGGAGGCTGAAGCTATTCCCAAAGATCCTAGAAGATTGTAACTTATTTAATGTATGGAAGCATTGTACAGATGTTGAGCATCAACCCTTATCTACTTTGTAAATGCTCATAACTTCATAGCTATCCTAGAAGTAGGATGATTAATTCTAATGTGATAGCAGTAGGTAGTTAGGAGGGAAGGCTCGAGAATCCCCTTCATGTATATAACTTATATTTTATGTCCATTTGTTGTTGTTGTTGGGATGTTGCAAGGAGAAGAGGAGAATATTGTAATAAATTTGCATATGTATTTTATTTGAATATAAGAGAAGAGGATTGCTTCAAATGCTTGGATTTTTATCTATCTCTGAGTTAATTGATTGAATGAGGTTATGTTTACTGTGTTTTACATGCCTATGTATGTGTTTCATGTTTATGTGAATGAATCTTTAATATTTGTATAAGTTTCAGTTTTTTCTCTTCTGAAACATTCGGTCAAGGAACACACAGTGCCCATGCAAGGAGTGTGTAGGCTAGGAGTCATTGACAGGACTCTGAAGCTCAGGAGGGATAGAAGGAAAATTCACAGAGAGAGTGCAAGGTGTGCACATATACTCTTCCAATTATAACATCTCTATGAAAGACCCATGCAAGGAGTGCATAAGGCCGACACTGATAAAGGGTGTTGAAACTTTCTAAGGAAGGTGAGTCCAAGGGACACACATAGAAAGTCCTTCGAGACTTCAAGTCTGATAAATAGCACAAGGCATGCACCAGAGTTTGAAACCCTTTGAATCTCAAAGATCGGAAGAAATAACGTTTAAAAATATCAAAGCGAAGGAGAGTTATCGAAGAACAGAGACAAACGGACGAGATTCGTTCAGGAAATCGCAGAAGAGTGGACAGTTGTTAGATCTGGAAGATTTGCACAAGAATTAAACAGTGAAGTCCGTCGGACTTCATGTATTCGGAAGGTTTAGAGTGTGTAGGAATCAGGAACCCTAAAGTCCCAAAGGCCGGAGCTAACTGTGGTCATCCAATTCCTGAGGACATGTGTTAGCAGATTGTATACTCCGATGGAATAGCACACAGGAGGAAGTTGGGAGTGGTGATTCTAGAATGGAGGGCTCTTGAAGTCCATAGCCCTAGATTTGATCGTGACCATTGATTTATCAGAGGAGGATATCCATTGACCTTCATCAACACCACTTCAGATATTTGTAAGTTCAGAAGAAAGCAAGTTTTTAGAGTCGCAAGATCCCAGAGACCTGAAGAACAAAGTTCATTGGGGACATCCATTGTCAGGGACATGCGTCGCAAAATCAGGAGGTTCAGTGACTGGAAATTTGAGAGGAAATTGAATTATTTTGTGCAGGGGTTCCCGAAGGCCTGAGGGTCGAAGTGAGCCTTGGCATTTGATCAATGAAGGGACACATGGAGGGAATATTTCAACTCCACTAGTTCAACCTTCATAGGGTTACTAAGAGCTACGATGGGAGAAGCCACCTGGACTACCAAAGCCTGAAACAAATCTAGGTCTTATGTTTTCCAACGTCGGAGAACCATTGATATTTCACTAACACTTGTTCACCGGTCTTCTACGCTAGAATATTTGGAGGGAGGTTTTTTGAAAACCCCCGAAGCCCAAATAATTGAAGGCTTTTGCGATCATAGATCTTGGTGAAGATCTAGAACCATCGATCCAATAGGGAGTTCAACGCTCCGTTAATTTGTCGTTTGGGAGGAGTACATTTTTTGTATATTGATACTCCCGAAGCTCAAAGGATTTGAAGTCCCAAATTCTGCAAAGTTTGGAGAATTATCCCACAGTTTCAAGACCAGAGTCCTGTGGACTTTGCCCTTGACTTGTCAAAACCTCTGAAAGGTAATTTAGGCCCAAAAAGAGGGGGAATAGACATGTGGAAATTAATTTGAAGTATTTGTGGTAATCTGCGAGTTGATCCAGCTCTCGAATAGGATGATATTTAGACTAGGAGGTCAAGCAGGCCCTAGGAGGTGGTGAGGGTCTATGTCAAGTGGTATCAAAGCCTAAAATTTAGCTTTGTGAGGAATGATATTTAGAACTATGTTGCCATGGAGACACATGGACAGACCTGTAACAAATCCATCCATGGAAGAAAAAATGAGGTGACTCTGTGTGAGATTTTATGTCATAGAGACAACACAGAGGACAACACCTGATGTTGGTGATGTTAGCGAGGCTAAAAATGAAGAATTAGAAGTAGAAGAAGTCATAGAAGAAGAGGCAACAGAAGAGAAATTGTTAAGAGTTGTTACAAAAATGGGGGCAAGAGAAAAGATAGAGGTCCCAATGTACGAAGGAAACCTATAGGTTAATGAATTGTTAGATTGGGTAAGCATTTTGGATAAATACTTCGATTATGAAGAAACTGATGAAGAGAAGAAGATAAATCATGTTGTCACAAGGTTAAAAGGACATGCAACTCTATGGTGGGATGAACTACAAGCTAATCAGAGGAGCAAAGGTATGAAAAAAATCAAGATTTGGGATAGGATGGTAGTAAAGTTAAAGGATAAATTTATACCCAAAGATTACCAGGTAAATCTGTTTCGGAAGCTGCAGAATTTCAGACAGTAGGGTCTAACAGTGAAAGAATACACAAAAGAATTTTACTGGTTGAATATCAGGGCAAGACGGAGAGAGAACAATGAAGAGAAAACTTCAAGGTACATAAATGGAATGAGTTATGAAATCCAGGATGAGATCAATATGATGACAATGAGAACAATGGAGGATGCTTATCGAGAATCCCTGAAAGATGAGGAGAAATTGGACAAGAATCAAATCCAATGGAATAGAGGAAAATCCCCAAACGGAGGAAGAGGAACAGTTAGAGAGAAATTCCAGAAACCAAAACTAGAAGCCAGAAAGTACCATAGCCATCTAGAGAAGGGATGAAGTTCCAGAGGGGGACACTATGGTGGAAGGATTTATTTTCCTTGAGGAAGAGGAAGAGGGAGAGGTGGAGAGATAAAATGATATGAATGTGGAAAGACATGGCATATGTCTTGGGAATGTCTTGAGAGGAAGACAAAAGGTGGTGGAGAAGCTCACATTTTAGAAGCATAGAATAAGAATGTGGAGGCAGAACCAACAGAGGAGGGAAATTCCCTCGTGATGAGACAAATTCTCATAAAACCAAAGAAGGAGGCAAAAGAGCCAGTTTAGAGAAACAATATGTTTAGGAATTATTTCAAGACTAAATACAAAGTATGAAAAGTAATTATAGACAGTGGGAGTACTGACAATCTAGTGTCCACAGAGATGGTGGAAAATTTAGAGTTGGAGACAACTACACACCCAAACCCATACAAGGTATCATGGTTGCAGAAAGGACACCAAGTGATGGTAAGTCGACAATGTAAAGTCGAATTTAAAATAGGAGGTTATAAATATGAAATTTTGTGTGATGTAATACCCATGGATGTTTGTCATGTTTTGTTGGGAAGACCTTGGCAATATAACAGGAATGTCATACATGATGGGAGAAGGAACACTTACACTCTTGAAAATAATGGTTGCAAGAACATGTTGTTGCCAATAGAAGACAAAGGAGTAAGAGAAGAAGCTAGTCTGAGCATAATTATCATGAGTGAGAAGGATCTCTTGAAATAATTCAAGAAGGAACAAGAAATGTTATTTTTTTTTGTAAGAAAGACAAGATTTATTCTCACCAACACTTTTGTGGATGACTTTCCCATAGAAATTCAAGAAATGTTGGATAATTTTGTTGATATTGTGGTGGACGAGTTACCTTATTCTTTACGACCCATTAGGGGCATTAGTCATCACATTGACCTTATTCAAGGAGAAAGACTGCCAAACAAAGGAGCATACATATTGACACCTTGAGAGAATCAAGAGGTAAAGAATTAGGTCTAATATCTATTAGAGAAAGGTTTGGTCAGAGAAATTTAAGTCAATGTGCAGTATCAAATATCTTAAGTCCAAAGAAAGATGGAGGATGGAGAATGTGTACAAATTCGAGAGCCATCAACAAGATAATCATCAAGTATAGATTCCCTTTACCCAGAATGGATGATTTGATGGTTTTCTTAAGTGGAGCAAGTTATTTTTCTAAGATATATCTGAAAAGTGGCTATCACCATATAAGAGTGAGATAGGGAGATTAATGGAAGACAACATTCAAGACAAATTAAGAATTGTATGAGTGGATTTTTATGCCATTTGGATTAACAAATT
Source organism: Picea abies (assembly GCA_900067695.1). Taxonomy (NCBI): domain Eukaryota; kingdom Viridiplantae; phylum Streptophyta; class Pinopsida; order Pinales; family Pinaceae; genus Picea; species Picea abies. The sequence continues at coordinate 3,794 of CBVK0100240236.1, read as the reverse complement.
CCCCAAGAAAATTCATGAGATTGATGAATGAAGTACTAAATGATTTCATAGGTAAGTTTTTTATTGTATATTTGGATGATATCCTAGTCTTCAGTAAAATTGAAGAAGAGAACTTAAGGCACTTGACAATAGTGATGAAGAGGTTACAGTATGAAAAGTTGTTAATAAACTTAAAGAAATGTTCTTTTATGAAGACATATCTCACATATTTGGGTTTTGTGATCTCTTCGAATAAATTGAAGATGGATCCAAAAAAGGTGAAGGAAATCATAGATTGGCCATCTCCGAGTAGTGTATTTGAGGTAAGAAGTTTTTGTGGGTTGGAAAGTTTTTATAGAAAGTTTTTAAGAAATTTTAGTAGTATGTGTGCACCCATACTAGATGCCATAAAGAAAGAGAATAAATCTTTCAATTGGACGGAAGAATATGAAAAGGGATTCAGAGCATTAAAGGATAAAATAACAGAACAACCAATTTTAGTTCTACCAGATTTTATGAAGACTTTCCAAGTAAAGTGTGATGCTAGTGGAGTAGTAGTTGGAGAAGTATTGAGTCAAGACAACATACATGTTGCTTATTTCAGTGATAAGTTGAATAATGTCAAGAATAAGCTTTCCACATATGATAAAGAGTTCTATGTTGTAATTCAAGATTTGAAGAAGTGGAGACATTATCTTATTCCTAAAGAGTTTGTGATGTATAGTGATAACCAATCTTTACAGTTTATAACCAGACAAGAGAAGTTGAACCAAATACATGAAAAATGGATAGAATTCATGTAGAATTTTACTTTTTCCATCAAACATATTATTGGGAGTGCAAATAAGGTTGCAGATGCTTTGAGTAGGAGGTGTATGATTGTGTAGGAATTTTAAGTGGAGATCTTAGAGTTTGAACACCTTAGGGGATGTATCAAGAAGACTTAGATTTTAAGGAAGCTTATGAAGCATGTGCAAACCCTTTGCTAAGGGATAGAATCCCATGGATAGAGTATTTAATTGAGGATGGACTATTATTCAGAGGAAGCTAATTGTGTATTCCCAGATGTTCAATGAGAGACAAACTTCTGAAAATGAAGCATAATGGAGGCCTAGCAGGACATTTTTTCCATGACAAAGCATATCCACAACTAAGTTCCTCATACTATTGGCCAGGTATGAGATATGAAGTGAAGAAATTTGTAAAAAAATGCATAATTTTCCAATATGCAAAAGGAAGACAGCAAAACAATGGTCTTTATCATCCATTGCCTATTCCAGACAAGCCTTAGGATGCTATAAGTATGGATTTTGTTCTAGGATTACCAAATACCCAGAGAGGGAGTGATTATATCTTTGTAGTAGTTAAAAGATTCTAAAAAATGTCACATTTCATACCATGTCAGAAAACCAATGATGCTACTCATATCAAAAATTTGTTTTTCAAAGAGGTTGTGAGATTACATGCATTTCCCAGAAGTATTTTCTCAGATAGAGATACAAAATTCGTAGGACACTTTTGGAGAACATTGTGGAAGAAGCAAGGGAAAAACTTGTCCTTCATTTCTGCATATCACCCTAAAAAAGGCGAACAAACTGAGGTGGTAAATCAAAGTCTAGGGAATTTGATGAGGAGTTTGGTCACTACACATCATAGTCAGTGGGATAAAATTCTTCCCCAAGAAGAGTTTGCATACAATGATTCACCAAACATAATCACAGGGAAAATTCCATTTCATGTGGTATATGGAATGCACCCGAGAGGAATTTCAGAGTTGAGAGATTTGGGATAGAGTGAGTTCCGAAGCACAAGAGAAAAATATTGTGTTGCATAGATGTGGGAATTGCGTGAATAGATTAAAAGACATTTACAACAGAGAAGTTAGAATTACAAAAGAAAAGAAGATCAGAAAAGAAGAGAAGTGAAATTTGAAGTTGGAGATCAAGTTCTAGAACACTTGAGGAAGGAAAGATTTCCAAAAGGAAAATACAACAAGCTAAAGATGAATAAGATAGGACCTTGTAAGATAATAAGAAAAATCGTTGCAAATTCTTATGAGATTGAGTTACCAGAGGATATTGGAAACCAATATTCAATTTAGCATACATGTACCCTTGCAAGATGGATGACACATGGGAGATAGATGACCATAAGGAGATTCAGTGGAAACAACAGATGCCTATAGTAGAAAATCCACAGATGGAGAAAAGCATAGATGAGAGGATTGGTAAGAAGACCAGGAGGAAAACTTATTTCGAATACCTAGTGAAGTGGAAGGGTCACCTAACAGAGGATGTTAGTTGGATAAATGAATATGATATTCAGAATAATGGAAAGACTGTGTAGGATCTCACGAATAGGAGTCCATAAATTTTTTTATCCTGAGGAGTATGATGTAGGAGCATCGCCATTATCATTAAAAGGAAGCTAGGCTGGAGGAAAATGCATCATCCAACACGTATATCGGAGTTGATTTGAATTCTCAAAGGAGGAAGTGCATTTTTGAATTTTGAATTTATGAAAACAATGAAATTAATGACCACTAAATGTTTGGAGGCTGAATTCATTCACAAAGATCCTAGCGGATTGTAATTTCCTTAATCTATGGAAGGATTGTACAGATGTTGAGCATCAACCCTTATCTACTTTGTAAATTCTCATAACTTCATAGGTAGCCTAGAAGTAGGATCCTTAATTTTGATGTGATAGCAGTAGGTCGTCAGGAGGGAAGACTCAAGAAGCCCCTTCATGTATATAAATTATATGTTATGCCCATTTGTTGTTGTTGTTGGGTTTCTGTGAGGAAAAGAGGAGAAGATTGTAAGAACTTTGCGTATGTATTTTATTTGAATATAAGAGAAGAGGATTTCTTCAAATGCTTGGATATATATATATATATATATATATGAGTTAATTGATTGAATGAGGTTATCTTTATTGTGTTTTGCATGCCTATGTATGTGTTTCATGTTTATGTGAATGAATATTTAATATTTGTATAAGTTTCAGTTGTTTCTCTTCTGAAACGTTTAGTCAAGGAACACACAGTTCCCACGCAAGGAGTGCACAAGCTGGGAGTCGTTGACAGGAATATGAAGCTCAAGAGGGATAGAGGGAAAGTTCACAGAAAGAGTGCAAGGCATGCACATATACTCTTCCAAGTATAAGATCTACATGAAAGACCCATGCAAGGAGTGCATAGGGCCGACACTGATAAAGGATGTTTAAACTTTATAAGGAAGGTGAGTGCAAGAAATGCACACAGAAAGTACTTCGAGACTTCAAGTCTGAGAAATAGCGTAAGGCATGCGCTAGAGTTCAAAACCCTTCAAATCTCAAATCTGAGAAGAAATAACTTTTAAAATATCAAAGGGAAGGAGAGTTACCAAAGAATGGAGACCAAGGATGAGATCCTTTTGGGAAATCGTAGAAGAGTGGACAATCGTCAGATATGGAAGAGTTGCGCAAGAATTAACCAGTGAAGTCCTTATGAATTCATGCGTTCGAAAGGTTTAGAGTGTGGAGGCATTGGGACCCCCGAAGTCTCGAAGGCCAGAGATAATCGTGGTTGTCCAATTCCTGAGGACACGTGTCAGCAAATTTTATACTCCGGTGGAATAGCACTCTAGAGGAAGTTAGGAGTGGTGATTCTAGAGTGGAGGTATCTCGAAGTCCAGAGCCCCGGAGTTCATCGTGACCATTGATTTATCAGAGGATGAGAGCCATTTATCTTCATCAACACCAGTCTAGAGATTCGTAAGTTTGGATGGAAGCGAGTGTTGAGAGTTGTAAGACCCTAGAGACCCAAAGAATGA
>CBVK0100240235.1:0-13608 GCA_900067695.1 Picea abies | reverse complement strand
GTGGTTCAGTATGCAAATTGATAAAAACCTCCATTTTTGTGAATACCCCTCTATATCTTTGTGTTTGACGTTATTTTTCTACAGGGTAAACAATTTAGTTGTTGATGAAACTATAGACATAGATCAATTCGGCTATACAGATTTAAAAAAAAAATATATATTTTTAAATAAATATTGTTTACTATTGTTTAATCTATTTTTCTCTTCACCTATATTAAAATCCTAGAATACATAACTCTCTTATTTCTACTATAACGTTTTCTCGGCTTAACCATTTCTCAAATGAGTTATATGTAGAACTAGAGGAGACTGATACCTACAATATGAAAAATAATAAAATTGTTTTGATCACGTTAATACCCTCTTAGTTTGCATGAACAAAAGATGTTGTAATTTTAGACATATCTTGACTTTGATAATTTAAAAAAAAATATAAAATTAATATTAAAAATTTCCAAAAAATATAGGGCACAAGAAAAATAGGTTCTCTACAAGTATACAAGTTTTTGGAACAAAATTCTATCATTAAGATACTCAACATCTGTACAAACAAAAAACATATACCTTATATTTTGTTGGAAAAATAAGATACCACTGTTAGAAAAAATCAAATTTGACCTAGTTATTCACAATGTCTACGAATAAAAGTTATATATTCAGAAATCTAATTCAATTTCCTACGTTTCAAATTGTTACACCATATTCAAATTCATTGTAAAAGTACCTTGAATAATCCCTCCAAGTTAATATATTGTTGTTTTTCCAGGTTTTCATTGCCACTAACACGTCATGAGAGACCATCATTAGCTTGCACTCATCCTACCAAATGTCTTAAAAATTGCACTACAATTGTGATAGTCAAACCAATTAAATTTTACATGAAAATCAATACTTTCATTTAATGGCTGTCATGGTCTTCTAGTTTGGTAGAAGCTGTGATATGTATATTCCATACATTGAATGTAAGATGGAATTTAGAGGAGACATGACATATCCTAGATGCATTGTCTATCATCAACATTTCAATTTTTGATACTCAATGCATAGTTAGTATTAGATACTATGAATTGGAAATTAGAGTAGACACTTTCAGTTATAAAATATACCTACCAAATGTGTTGTAGAGCTTTTTGGAACTAAACTGTGTTAGTATTTTTGAAACTTCCGACGTTTCGAGTGGACACTCCACCCATATTTAGGGACAAGAGAAGCTTAGTGATAAGAAAAGAGTTTCATGAAGGGTAGATATAAATGGTAAGAGTAGGATATATCCATTGGAAAATTGACTGTTCATCTTTCGCATAGGGCCAAGTTTATTTTTCACAATTTTGAATAGTTGCTTGGCCCAAGAGTCTGTGAAATTCCATGATCTTGCAAAAAATCATACATAGGCCAAATCAATAGGTCCTTTAAATATCGTCTCAAATAACACATAGCTGACATGAACCATAACCATATCAACAAGTCAACGATCGCTGAACACTCATTCACATCTAATCACCACATTTTCTTTGACCAAAAAAAATTTCTTGCCTCTGCGCCACATCACTTTGCTCATATAATTCATGAAGCTTTGGAAATCGAAAAACACCTTAATAACTTCAATCGAGAAGATGACTATAAACTTAGCCATTCATGGAAACCCCTCATTCAATACCTAGATCATTAAGCATTTCTATTCATGGTCATTCTTCTAATTTATTAATTTTATCCACTCCTTTAGCATTGATCCTTCCCTCACCCTAATTTCCTCTAATTATGTTTATCTCTCATTTCTAACCTTCAATTTTCTTCTCCTTATTATTTTCTCCTTCAATTTTTCCTTTCCTATATGTACTCATTAATTGACTCTCTTTATCCTAGCTATCAATTTGTTTTGGGGTCATTCTCATATTCTTTTAATATAATTTCCCCTCAATTTGTTTCCCTTCCTTTTAATATCTTCCTCTCCTCATTAACATTTGTTTCATTATAGCCTTCCTTTGACTATTAATTTATTATTAAATTACTTCTATTTTTTAACAAATTTTAGTTTTAATTTGTAATATGCTTTTCTCTTGACGATCGATTTTCCAACGGCTATATCTATATTACTTCAACACATTCTTTTCTTATCACTTATCTTCTCTTGTCCTTGAAGATGGGTGGAGTGTCCACTTGAAACGTCGAACATTTCAAAAATACCCACACAATTTAATTCCATAAAACTCTACAACAATGATGACGAACTATGAAAACATACACTCTCAGATTTCCCACCCGCTAAATATTCTAATGTGTTCAAGTTATAAAAATACAATTATGTGATCTATATGAGGTATGGTAGTTTATGTGATCTAGATGCATTGCGGATTTAAATTTAATTCAAAGTAGTGGTATTCTTTTGCATTGTCTCTGTTACTGAAATAGAGCAAATTGATTTAGAAAGTGAGAAGAATCCAAGAGACACTAATTACGAATTTCTAGAAAGTATGAATGTCCCATGGAAAAAACTAGTACACACAAATTATAGGAACATAATGGGGATCACATTTGAACCTTTTGTGTTATTATTCGAAATAATAGTTGTTGAGGAATTGTGTTATGGTATGTAGAAAATGCTATCCATCATTGTTTGGATTTGCGCCATGGAATTAAAGAGAAACCAGAATAACAATCTAATAAGTTATTTTCGGTTCAAGATCTCACTTTCATAAAAACGAAGTTCATTTATGATTTAAATTCTATCATATCTCTGAGATAATTAGTCCGTAATTCAACTTGCATTGGCAAAGGGTGGTTTTGCAGATCCATAATGGTTAAGATAATTAGTCAGTAATTCAACTTGCATTGGCAAAGGGTGGTTATGCAGATCCATAATGGTTAATTGCTTTATTATATGTCAACATGTGAATATATCTTTATCTCATTATGAATTTGGTTTTGAAATTATGTAGGGCACATATTTTACTATTTAAATATATCTTTATTTCATTATGAATTTGACTTTGAAATTATGTAGGGAATTGATTTTACTATTGAAAAATATTATTGATGTTCTATTAAATTAACTTGGTTTGAAAATTAAAGAAAATTTAAAAGAGATTTTAGTTTTCATTTGAACTTTAGAAAGACGATTTGAGTATCTCTGTATATATAACCTTAAATTTACAACCTTTACGCAATTTGATCAAACTTACACATTTTTTGAATGTTGATTAAAAACTTTAAAACATATAACTTTAATTCTATTTTGTATTTCACGTAATTGTCTAGTATGAGAGGTTAATACCAGGAGGGGTGTTATAGGAAAGTTGTATATACCATATGGAAGGGCCATTCATTTGGTGAGAGAAGCTTATACATATTGAATTGATGGACGCTTTAGTGTTGGAAAGATTGTTGCAAATCTACAATGATATGTTTATTAGCTTTAGATGCAAGAATGAGTTTCAAAGTTTATTAGAGGTTGTATTCTATGTAGCACTAGTAAACCAAATAATAGGAGATTGGGGACGTACATGTCATTATCAGTACCAAGCATACCTTGGGATAGTACCTTCATGGATTTTGTTGGAGGTTTTCCTATATTAAGGGGAGACCATAACTACCTATTTGTGTTTGTGGATTAGTTTAGTGAGATGTGTGTGTGTGTGTGTGTGTGTGTATTCCCTATAAGAAGACCATATCATGTGATAGTTAAGTAGTCAATTTTTTCTTTGCCAATGTATGGGTATATTTCGTTTTTTCTAAGTTCAGTATTTCCTGATCAAGACTATATTTTCACGCAAGTTTTGGACAACATTATGGGAAATGATGTATACAAAGTTGAAACGTTGTACTGTTTTTCATCCTCAGACTAAGGTTAGGAATAGAACTTTAGTCTAGTTGTTGAGAGGATATACCAACAAGAATCCAAAGACATAGAGTCAACAAGTATTTTATATTCAACATTCTTACAACAAGACAATTCGTTCTTCTACCTAAATATCCCTCTTTGAGACCCATTTTGATTATTTTCCACACTCAAATTTTGATGTGGTTTATAGAAAAAAAAGGAAGACATACAAGAAATGAAAGAGGTGGAAAATAAAGAAGATAGGTACATAGAGAATATCAAGCAAGTTCATTTGAAAATGAAAGAGAAGATTGAGAAAAATCAGTAGAAGTACAATCTCAAACATGACTAGTGAAGAGAAAATCACAAACTCTACATTGGGGACAAAATGTGTCTCTATTCCTAAAAAGAATTGTTGCAAGGAGAAACCAAGAAGTTGAATCCTCTAAGATATGGACCTTTTGAGATGATCACTAAGAAAGTTAATGATAATTCTTTTAAATTAAACCTACCTTCTTATATGAGAATGTATTCAATGATCAATGTGGAAAACTTGAAGTTGTTTGGAATCTCCATTGTGGATAGTGAAGAGGAAGAGGAGGTGTTGTCTATAATAGAAGATTTTCCATCATTTCACAAGAAGAATTGGAAGAGATCATAGTTTTGTAGAAGAAGGTTTGGGAGACATAAAAATGAAAACAATGAATTTGGGAAATTAGCCTCAAAGAAGATAGTCCAAGGAAGAATAAGTGGTATCAGAGAAACCATGTTGTAAATAGGTTTCATCATCTTTTCTTAGGATATTTTGGGGACAATAAACCTCCCATTAGGGAGGTGTTATATAAATGGATCCTTCAAAAATAAAAATAGCTAAGTTGTTATTTCTCTAGTTTATTTGGTGCTCAAGAGTCTTTGTGAATTTTGGTTCTTGAAACCAATTTTAGAAGCCAAAATGGAAGCATGTAACAATCCCTTGAAAAGTCCATAGAAATATTAAAGAGAATGAAAAAGGAAAATATTATGAGGAGATTTAGGCTACATCGAGGAAAGGATCAATGGAGGGCATCTTGATGCTCTATGCAACTTATAAGGGCTAAGACATCAAGCCTAAAAATAAATATAATAAGGAAAGGATGTGCAACGATATGTTTATGTGGAGAGTTGGGCAAGTTGGAGAGAGGTGTTACCTTTACACTTTATGTCAGTTTCAAGGAAAACAACACAAGCTATGAGGCATAGGGAACAAGTTAAAAGGCACATGGATTTTTGGTCTCGTGGAGGAAAGGAGGGGTTTGAGAAGGAGCTTATTGCTCCATGCCATACACTCCATAAAGTTTTAGGGGTATGTGAAGAAAAGGAATTACCAACCTCCATGTCACTAAAGAGGCAGCCTTTTCATAGCTAAAGAGGGGGCCTCTACCCATACACAAAAGAAAACAAGAAGAGATCCATGATAGAGAAGATGTTCACCTACATAGAAGACCACATGGACACCCAAAATGTTGGCATTTGGACCCTTCAACCAATTCAAAAATTCCACATGGTAGTCTAGGAATGCCAAAATTTCTCTAATTCTGTAGAATTTGGAAGGATGGGTCAACACTCAAGGGTAGTGTAATTGTTTCTTTGGAAAATGATAACGTTTTCCTAATTTCTCCTCCCACCTATACCTTCTTGGGAGATCATTATCCTTATTAATACCTAGGAGAAACAACTCTAAAAGAGAGGTCTACAAAGGCAAATAGGTTAAAAAAGGATTCATACTTGAAGGTGAGAAGAAAATTTATGAGCGATTCAAATTGGAGATTTGACTAGATTGAACATTAATAGAGGCGATTATTGGAACAATTGGGTAAGCATGTTCATCACATATCTAGATCTTCTAGAGATTGTTATTCCACAACTGACAGTCGAATAAGCGATCGACTCAAGGTCAACTAAGAATTTGAATGGTCAGTGAGGATGACCATGAAAGTCAACTGGTGCACATGTCAAGGAACAATTCAATGAGTTCATCATGTGACTTAGCCAATCAAAATGGATCATATATTCCTTTATTCAACGGAGTTAGTTACACTTTTGCGATATATATATATATATATATATATATATATATAATATTTAATCGATATATCATGCAATATAATGGATGTTTTTGGTTCCTTATGTTTCCTATTGTATGTTGAATAATGATCACTTATTCTCAAGTGTTTTATTGGTGTCTTTAGACACCACCTCTTATTGGAATGTTTAGGTCTTCAATTTATCTAGACTCCTTAGTTCTCCAACATAGATAAAAGATGATCCATAGGTCAAATTGATGCTAGATTTGTACTATTTGTAGATACTGGATAGACAAGATCCAATTGACTAGTTCATATAAGAGGTTTGATTACAATGAGTTAAAAAAAATTCATTGTCAATCATATTTCATTTGTTTGATATATAGAGAGAGCCTTGTAACTATAAAAACACCATTAATAACAACCATAGGAAGATAGACATTTTGAATCTTGAAATTTTTCCCAAATTTAGTTTCTCCAGGGTATCTCGTATGTATCTATATATGTGTGATTATACTGTTTAATTTTTTTAGCATAGACTTGAATCAAACAAAACAAAGAAGGATATTATAGATTTTTGTTTACAATTTATATTGTTTTGTGTTGATTTTTGTGTTGGTGAATCATTTGTTCATAATCCTTTGATTACATATTAATGCGAGAAATTATTGTGGCTCTTATATATATGGTAAAAGGGAGGGCAACAGAGATAAAGGTAGATAGTGTGGTAATTACATAGCATGTCCCCTATATTATAAAATGAGAGCAAGGAAGAATTACAGTCCTATTACAAGTTGACTGACGAAGACATGGAGCAGATAACCAAGGAGTGGCTATAGGAGTTTTGTGTACTGGTTTATGATGCTAAAATCTTCGACCTTGACATCATAGGAAGCCCCTTGGTCACCCGACTTGAACATGTAGGACAGACAAGTGAGAAGAGGAAAAATAAAAAGGTGGAAGTTCAGAACATAGAGATTGATGAGGAGGACAACGCCTTGAAGTAAAATGGACTTGGCTTTCCCGTAGGAGGAGGAGGAGATGAAGTAAATCAAGAATTAGGAGGGGAAGAAGGAGAAAAGGAAGGAGAAGGTGAAGCTACACCGTTGAAGGATCCCCCTACCGAGACAAAAGCACCGAAGAAGAGGAAGGTTTCTCCGCAGAAACCTTTAGCAAGAAAGAAGACCCGCGTGATTAAACCCCAACTAGAGGCTACACTCACAGAATATGATATCAGTCTAGTCCGCGGAGCGATGGAGGATGCATCCAAGGATCTCTTGCAGAGATATTGAATGAAGTAGGACAAACTATATGGTAGAATAGAAAAGGAATTGAGCGAAGTACATGAAGCTATTTGCTCAGTTCGTGCAGTCCCTACTATGCCTTCCTCATCAGAGACTGCAGAGTTGGGGGATGAGCCAACCCAACTTCGAAGACTTGCAAACACAATAGAGGCTCGACTTCAACGAGTCTAAGAAGAGAAGGAGAAGGCTATAGAAGCCTTGGAGAAAACGAAAGAGGAAGTCTTAGAGCAACCACGAGTTGCGCAGTACTGTGTAACCACGTATGAAAATGAGAAAGATGAGTTCCGGGCGATGCTCGAGGAAGACAAAGCAAAGATATAGAGGGAAAAGGAACAACTTCTTGCAGAGAAGACTACAGTCAAAGAAGTGGTGAGCATAGCACTTTGTTCTGTGCCAGGCTTAGCACAGGAGGAAAATGAGGCAGTTGAGGTTCGAGTGATGAAACTCGTTGAGGCCATCCAAAAACTTCAAGAAAGGGTAGCGTAGTTGAAGATCCAAGAAGTACCAAGCACTCTGCATGAAGTGCACAACTAGAGGGAGGAAGACACTAAGAGTGAAGTCGAAAGGATCAGATCCCTCACCTTAGAATGTAAACAACTGAGCGACAGAAGTGCGTAGACCTACAAATGCCTCACGAAAGATCGAGAGCTGAGGAAAATGGAAGTGCAACTATAGGAGGTGCAACAACAGGCACTGATAGTTTAAGCACAGATGAAGTCACTCACAACAGTCGAGAGAATGAAGAGATCGCAAGAACAACGCGCAACCCAACAACAGATTATTGCCATCCAGGGCAAAGTAATGGAAGTCACACAAAGATTACAACCGGTGCAGGAGGAAGCCTGTGCGGTGTTTGAAGATATCGAAGGATAAGGTTCACAACTGGACCAAGTGGTTGCGACAATGGAACAACACCTTTAAGGGTCTGTTACAGAGCAAATGATCTAGGAGTTCGCTGAGCAGGAGGTTCAGGCAAAGCAACAAGTCGAGGCATCTCGAGCTAAGCTCGAGGCCTTCGCAGCAGCACTGCCCAGATCTGAGTGACTCGGGATGAGTCACAGGTGAGTGTTGGGGGCCTATTGGCCCTCGACCAAGTTTTGAGGAAACATTGGTCAGGTTTAACCACTTTTTGGACTTCGACACAGTGATCGAGGAAGGAGCACCCAAGCGGAGCTGAGATCACGAATATCACTTGTTTTGTGGGCTTTGTGGGCCCATCATGGGATTTTTAGGGTTTTGTAATGGGTTCTGGGATGTCGGCCCATGGGTTTACCCATGATTAGGCCTTTTTGTAAATGTAAAAGTATAAATAAGAAATAATGTAATGTAGTGAGGGGGATGTAATTGGCTAAGTGCAAGAGGTAAGTAGTTATGAGTTGATTTGTGCAACAAAACAAATATGTAAGGCTCCGTGCTTGACAGAGGAGTTGGCTCTGTGCCTTGACTTGATTTTGGGAAGGTGGATCGGGTGCTTAGTGCACAGATCACCTGTCTGGTGTGAAGCTTGGTTATGTAGCTTAGTGCACAGGAGTAGACGAATGTAAGAGATTGAATCCTAATAAAGAAGAAGAAGCAGTTTTTGGACGTAGCCCCACACCGGGGTGAACCACGTATATCATGTGTTGATGATTTTCTTTGTGCTATGATGTTTATGCTGTGAATCTTCTTAGTGCATTGATTGTTATATATGATAGATATATCTATGAATGCTTAGTGCTTTATTTATGTTGAATGTTCTAGAACTAACTTATGATGCTAAGTGCGATGTGTATTTTGTCATTGTTACTACGTCGATCTATCCTTAGGGTTTGTTATGCGATGTGAATAAAGTTGATAAGCTAATGCATGCTATCTTCTAAGTACCTTGTGAAGTGTTATAATCACAGATTTGTGTCCCATCTTGGTTACATATACCTGAGTCCTGTAACCCCCCCTGCCTCTACCTCGGGTGAGACTTCGCCTGCTTCGTAGGTGTTGCTGAAAGGGCCGGTAGTTAGGGTTTTTTGTTGCACCGTTGAAGCATTGAACCCTGGGTCTGCCCCTATGCCAACATAGGACAAATTGGTAGGTCCTTTAAAGCTCATCTCAAATAACACATAGCTGACATGAACCATAACCATATCAACAAGTCAGTTATTGTTGAACACTCATTCACATCTAATCACAACATTTGCTTTGACCAAACAAAATTTCTTTCCTTTGTGCCACATCAATCTGGTCATATCATTCATGAAACTCTAGAAATAAAAAAACACCCCAATAACTTCAATCGAGAAGATGACTATAAACTGAGCCAATCATGGAAACCCTCATTCAATACCTAGATCATTAAGCCTTTTTATTCATGGTCATTCTTCTAATTTATCAGTTTTATCCATTCCTTTAGCATTGATCCTTCACTCACCCTAATTTCCTCTAATTGTGTTTATTTCTCATTCTAACCTTCATTTTTCTTCTCCTTATTATTTTCTCCAATTTTTCCTTTCCTATATGTACTCATTAATTGACTCTCTTTATCCTAGCTATCAATTTTTTTTGGGTCATTCTCATATTCTTTTAATATAATTTCCCCTCAATTTGTTTCCCTTCCCTTTAATATCTTCCTCTTCTCGTTAACATTTATTTCATTATAGCCTTTTTTGACTATCAATTTATTATTAAATTACTTCTATTTTTAACAAATTTTAGTTTTAATTTGTAATATGCTTTTCTCTAGACGGTCAATTTTCCAACGACTATATCTATATCACTTCAACACACTCTTTTCTTATCACTTATCTTCTCTTGTCCTTGAATATGGGTGGAGTGTCCACTTAAAACGTCAAACATTCAAAAATACCCAATTCCATTAAGCTCTGCAACAATGATGAGGAACTATAAAAACATACAATCTCATATTTTCCACTCGCTAAATGTTCTAATGTGTTCAAGTTATAAAAAGACAATTATGTGATCTATATGTATGATAGTTTATATAATCTAAATGCATTGCAGATTTTAAATTTAATTCAAAGTAGTGGTATCCTTTTGCATTGTCTCTGTTACTGAAATTATAATAGAGCAAATTGATTTAGAAAGTGAGAAGAATCCAAGAGACACTAATTACGAATTTCTAAAAAGTATGAATGTCCCATGGAAAAACTAGTACAAACAAATTATAGGAGCATAATGGGATCACATTTTAACTTTTTGTGTTATTATTCGAAATAATAGTTGATGAGGAATTGTGTTATGGTCTATAGAAAATGCTAGCCATTTTTTTTGGATTTGCGTCATGGATTTAAAAAGAAACCAGAATAGCAATCTAATAAACCATTTTCTTTTCCATATCTCACTTTCATTAAAACGAAGTTCATTTATGATTTAAATTCTATCATATATCTAAGATAATTAGTCCGTAATTCAACTTGCATTGGCAAAGGGTGGTTCTGCATATCCATAATGGTTAATTGCTCTATTATAAGTCAATATGTAAATATATCTTTATCTCATTATGAATTTGATTTTGAAATTACGTAGGGCACATATTTTACTATTTAAATATATTTTTATTTCATTATGAATTTGACTTTGAAATTATGTAGGGGACTGATTTTACTATTGAAAAATATTGTTGATGTTTTAGTAAATTAACTTGGTTTGAAAATTAAGGAAAATTTAAAAGAGATTTTAGTTTTCACTTGAACTTTATAAAGGCGATTTGAGTGTCTCTCTATATATAACCTTAAATTTACAGCTTTTACACAACTTGATCAAACTTACACATCTTGTGAATGTTGATTAAAAACTTTATAACATATAACTTTAGTTCTATTTTGCATTTCACGTAATCATCTAGTATGAGAGGTTAATGCTAGGAGGGGTGTTATAGGAAAGTTGTATATACCATATGGAAGGGTCATTCATTTGGTGAGGGAAGCTCATACATATCGAATTAATGGACACTTTAGTGTTGGAAAGATTGTTGCAAATCTACAATGATATGTTTACTAGCTTTAAATGCAAGAATGAGTTTCAAAGTTCATTAGAGGTTGTATTCTATGTAGCACTAGTAAACTAAATAATAGGAGATTGGGGACGTACATGTCATTATCAGTATCAAGGGGAGACCATAACAACCTATTTGTGTTTGTGGATTAGTTTAGTGAGATGTGTGTGCGTATTCTGTATAAGAAGACCATATCATGTGATCATGAAGTAGTCGATTTTTTCTTTGCCAATGTATGGGTATATTTTGTTTTTCTATGTTCAATATTTCCTTATCAAGACTATATTTTCAGGCAAGTTTTGGACAACATTATGGAAAATGATGTATACAAAGTTGAAACGTTGTACTGCTTTTCATCCTCGGACTAAGGTTATGAATAAAACTTTAGTCTAGTTGTTGAGATGATATACCAACAAGAATCCAAAGACATAGAGTCAACAAGTATTTTATACTCAACATTCTTACAACAAGACAATTCATCTACCTAAATATCCCTCTTTGAGACCCATTTTGATTATTTTCCACACTCAACTTTTGAGGTGGTTTATAGAAAACAAAAGGAAGAGATACAAGAAATGAAAGAGGAGGAAAATAAAGAAGATAGGTACATAGATAATATCAAGCAAGTTCATTTGAAAGTGAAAGAGAAGATTGAAAAAAATCAGTAGAAGTACAATCTCAAACATGAATAGTCGAGGACAAATCACAAACTCTACATTGGGGACAAAATGTGTCTCTATTCCTAAAAATAATTGTTGCAAGGAGCAACCAAGAAGTTGAATCCTCTAAGATATGGACCTTTTGAGATGATCATTGAGAAAGTCAGTGATGATTATTTTAAATTAAACCTACCTTGTTATATGAGAATGTATTCAATGATCAATGTGGAAAACTTGAAATTGTTTGGAAGCTCCGTTGTGGATAGTGAAGAGGAAGAGGAGGTGTTTTTTACAATAGAAGATTTTCCATCATTGCTCTAGAAGAATTGGAAGAGATTATAGTTTTGTAGAAGAAGGTTTGAGAGACATAAAAATGACAATAATGAATTTGGGAAATTAGACTCAAAGAAGATAGTCCAAGGAAGAATAAGTGGTATCAAAGAAACCATGTTCTAGATAGGTTTCATCATCTTTTATTAGTATATTTTGGGGACAATAAACATCCCATTAGGGAGGTGTTATCTAAATGGATCCTTCAAAAATAAAAATAGATAAGTTGTTATTTCTCTAGTTTATTTGGTGCTCAAGAGTCCTTATGAATTTTGGTTCTTGAAACCAATTTTAGAAGCCACAATGGAAGCATGTAACAATCCCTTGAAAAGTCCATAAAAATATTAAAAAGAACGACAAAGGAAAATATTATGAGGATATTTAGGCTACATAGAGGAAAGGATCAATGGAGGGCATCTTGATGCTCCATGCAACTTCTAAGGGCTAAGCCATCAAGCCTCACAATAAATATACTAAGGAAAGGATGTGCAACGACCTGTTTATGTGGAGAGTTGGGCAAGTTGGAGAGAGGTGTTACCTTTACACTCTATGTAAGTTTCAAGGCAAAAAACAAAATTTATGAGGCATAGGGAACAAGTTAAAAGGCACGTGGATTTTTGGTCTTGTGGAGGAAAGGAGGGGTTTGAGGAGGAGCTTATTTTTCCATGACATACACTCCATAAAGGTTTAGGGGTATGTGAAAAAAATGAATTACTGACCTCCACGTCGCTAAAGAGGGAGCCTTTTCATAGCTAAAGAGGGTGCCTCTACCCATACACAAAAGAAAACAAGAAGAGACCCAAGATAGAGAAGATGCTGATCTACATAGAAGACCACATGGACACCCAAAATGTTGGCATTTGGACCCTTCAACCAATTCAAAAATTCCACATGTTAGTCTAGGAATGCCAAAATTTCCGTAATTCTGTAGAATTTGGAAGGATGGGTCAACACTCAAGGGTAGTGTAATTGTTTCTTCAGAAAATGATAACTTTTTCCTAATTTCTCCTCCCACCTATACCTTCTTGGGAGATCATTATCTTTATGAATACCTAGGAGAAACAACTCTAAAAGAGAGGTCTACAAAGGAAAATGGGTTAAAAAAGGATTCATAAGAAGGTGAGAAGAAAATTTATGAGCGATTTGAATTGGAGATTTGACTAGATTGAACATTAATAGAGGTGATTATTGGAACAATTGGGTAAGCATGCTCATCACATATCTATATCTTCTAGAGATTGTTATTCCACAACCGATGGTCGACAAAGCGATCAAATCAGGGTCACCTAAGAATTTGAATGGTTAGTGAGGATGGCCATGAAAGTCAACTGATGCACATGTCATGGAAAAATTCAATGAGTTCATCATGTGACTTAGCAAATCAAAATGGATCATATCTTCCTTTATTCAAGGGAGTTAGTTACACTTTTGTGATATATATATATAT
>CBVK0100240234.1:0-13608 GCA_900067695.1 Picea abies | reverse complement strand
ATGCCTCTACATCCTCAAGGTCCAAAACCCTGCACACTCAATAAAACTGATTCAATAGCACATGTCTACGTCAAAGCAATAAAACATCATGTCATCTATCATAACGCATTATAATCAAGGATAAATGTTTTAACATCATAAAATTCCATATCACTTGCGAGCAAGTGTCCTCAAAGAATAAGTTTTCTCAGTGCGCTAGAGCGAGATGTTACATAAAATATTTTAATTGGTATGACATCACATAATGGTCCTTCTAGAGTTTAAATAATTTTGTGTGTATTATAATCTGATTGCTTTCTATGGAAGACTTCATTGTGACCTTTGTTTTGGAATGTGTTTCATTTGGTAAACAAATTGGAGAAGTAATCATGCAATAGGGATTCCCATTATCCTTTAGCAACAAACGTATTTTTGAGAGGAAGTTGGGAAAATTAACATATGAAAAAACAAATTATGGCTATACTACTTGCTATGGACATTTAATGTCCATACCTTCTCAATAAATGTTTCTAGATTAAAATAGATTATTTCCTCATGAAACACTTCCCGTAGAAAAGAATTTCATCCCTTGAGAAATAGAAATGGGTCACCAAAATTTTTGGATATGACTATGAGATAATTTATAATAAAGGAAAGGAGAATTTGATAGCTTATGATCTCTCATGAAATTATGAAGAAGATGGGTCCCTCTTTTCACTCTCCTTCATAGTAGTAGATTGGTACAATGGTGTTTGCAAAGAACATATAACATATGTGAAGACTACTCACCTAATACACCAACTTCAAATGGAACCCCATACCTATTAATGTTTTCCTTGGAAAAATGAAGATATTTTATATAAAATGAGTATTTATTTGAATAAGAATCTAGCATTCAAATAAACAATGTTATCTAAACTGCATGCCTCTCCAACAACAATTCATTTAGGATTTCATAAAACATATGAAAGGATCAAACAATCATTTTATTGGGAAGGCATGACGAAGGACATTGAGACCTTTTTGGTAGAATGTGAATTTTTTCAAGAACACAAAGGAGAAACAATGAATCCTCTAGGTGAACTATAACCTTTACCCATTCCACTAGTTATATGGACCGATATTTCTATGGACTTCGTTGTGGGGTTACCCAAATCTGGCAATAAATCTGTCATCATGGTTGTGGTTGATTTACTTTCCAAATATACTCATTTTTATCCTCTACAACACTCATTTAAATCATTTATTCTCACTCAAGTTTTCATGTATAATATATTTAAAATCCATGGTATATCACAATCTATTAGGATGGACAGTGACCCCACTTTCACTAGAAATTTCTAGAAAGAGTTGTTTTGGTTCCAGAGTACTCAATTCAATGTTAGCATCATCTATCACCACCATAATGACAGTGAGACAAAATTTTCCAACAAGTGCTTCAAAGAGTATTTCAGGTTCTTTATCTCAAATGCCTATAACAATAAGTTAAGTGGTTACCTCTAGCAGAATAGTGGTGCAATACAACTTCCATTGTTCCACTCAAAAGAATCCCCTTGAGATTGTTTATGGAAAAATATCACATCATTACTATCCTACTTACCTAGAGTCTCTAAGGTGAAGGAGGTATAAAAAACCCTCATAGTTGGGGTTGTAATTCTCTATACTCTTAAGGACAATTTGGTTTTGGCTTAGAATAGGATGAAATAGCAAGATAATTGTAATGTACCCTAAAATTAGCTAAAAAAAAAACTTAATAGAGGGGGAGCAACTATGAGTTTTGTTTTCAATTACATTATAAGCCTGACCAGTGTTTTCGACCATTCATTACTTGACTCAACTCTTTGTTTTCAAATCAAAAGTTTATTTATACCATTATCCATAAGAGAGGAAATTAATACTCTCACTATAATGACACCCTTTCATAACATTATTACCTTATTCTTGTAGTGCAATAAAAGTTTTCTCCATAATAGTTTATTCCTAATAGTTTATTCCTAAACTATAAGAAAAACCCGAACCATGTAACCCATATCATTTTATGCTATTATATAGTGCATAAAGATTGATATATACTAAAAATGTGTTTTCTAAGCTAGGAGGAATAAACATAACCATTACAATGGATTGTACTATTTTTATTATATATATAAGCATTCTACCCATATTACTTTAAACATAGTCACAATATTACTATTTTTACTTTATATATATATATGCAATATTCTCTAGGTCACAATCATGGAACCTTGCGTTAAAGGAAATTGTGCTAGATATTAAGCTTACTCTGACATATGTGTCATTATATCTTAACAAACCCTAAACCCTAAGTACGCTACCCAAAAAGAAAGGGTTACGGTGGCTCCTTATGAATTAATGGACGATAAAATAAAACCTATAAGTCAGAAGTCTATGAATTGACACTGCTTTCTAATCGCATTAATGGTATCACGGCTCTTAATAAAAAGAATTTACCTACCATTTACTTTGGTTCTGACGTTGCAGGGACCTAACCATTATGGGCTCTCCACTTCGTTGATTTCACATGGTAGTCTAATAAATGTACTCCATCATTTCTCCCACTACGAGCGATGGGATTGAGATCCATAATCTCTCAAAGCTTTGTCTCTCGTTACAGTGCTCCACTAAACTTTATTTATCAAACGTTATTCTTGTAACCATTTTACTCTATAGAAACCCGAAAGGAAACCACGAGATATGGTGGTTATACGCATTGGCATTATTTGATTAATACAGGTAAATTATTGATCATTGACACCTTGTTTCTCAAACAGTTTCCGGTACTGTGTTTTGTTTTTCTTTATAAGGATTAAGCGACATCTCCTGTGTTTTGTGAGTTCTTTCAAAACTAGAAAACCCATGCAGAGAAATTCCACTGTGTGTAACTTGCTTGTACATCGATACGCGTTTTGATTTTTACCGCTCCCGTCCTAAGTTGAACATAAGCGTAATAACGATTATGTAAGCTGTGGAACGCGGTTATGTGGACAGGACAAAAGTTCTATAGGTATTATTTTTGTGGGTGAATCTCTACATAAGCATTTTTCCTCTTAACTTACGGTGAAAGTCAGTACCAATTCCTTTGGTAGAGAATCTCCCAGATTCCTCGTCAATGCTATTATCTAGGTTCTCTTATTATTTCTCTTGTAATGGACCGTGAGCCTCAGCATTGTTTGTGTTCCTGTCAATATGAAATAAACATACGGCCTGGGTAGTTACCCTTTGATAAGGACTCTGTCGGTTTTGTGAGGAAAACGTTATTTGGTTTGACTTCTTTAAAAAGCATTCAATGTATTCTATAACTATTTCATTAGCTTCTTGTTTTGCGTTTGTGATGGGATCCGTCTATTGTGTATGGAAAACATTGATAGATTCCCTTCTTTTAAATTATTATACTGTCTCTGAAATTACTTAACTTGGTTCTTGATTTCCCTAATTTAGGGAATCTGGTTTACTCTATGAGGAAAATGTTGACATTTCACTCCTTAAAATGTGATCTTCGTCTCTGTGATTAGTCTCAATAATTGTTCTCTATAAACAATATTCATAATTACTCTATGTAATTTAGTCATTGTACTAGACTTGGTAATTACTTATTTGTAACTATTCTTCGTAATTACTCTGTAATTTTTATCTCTGTACTAGGCTTGGTAAATGCTTCTCTATAACTATTCTTGATAATTACTCTCTGTAATTTTTATCTCTGTTCTAGGCTTGATAATTTCTTCTCTAATATGATGTGGTGTATATTCCTTTATTTTAATATTGAAATGGTTAACTTCACGATAACCTCTTTATTTTAAAGAACCCATGAAACCCATGATGGATTGATAAAAGCGACAGATCTCTTCTATGTTATCTGGTGTTAAAATCATATTTGACTTATTTTTATGGATATGAGTTTTATAATGGGTCCATTTTCTTGCGAGGGAACCCATCAGACTATTATGAACCTACTCCTCCTCGTGATTCACATACTTCTAACTTCACAAGGGAAAAACGATGTTCGAAATTCAAATCAGGCCTAAGATAAGTGCACACCCTTTTTTCATTATGTTTATCTTGTTCCTTCAATTAATTTTAGTGGTTAGTAATAACATTATGGTTTTCCTTTGCAGGTTAACTTCGCATGTTGCGATTTCGCGAACGGAAACAATCTAAACTTTAAAAGGTACTCAGGTTCGATCATAGATTGGTTTCTTGTTGAGAATCCCTTCCACAGATCAATGAGAGATTTTATCTTTCTTACTTTGTTATAGATGGTTGATGCAGATTCTTTAAATTTTGTTTTAAATTAGCTAGTAGATATTATTGGGTATGAAAAACCCCAATTGTATTAATATTTTTACTTACAATAAATCTACAAGGCCCTATGTACATTAGTGACCGATCAATTGTATAAATAAATTTTTTCCATGACAATATCTGAGATCCATTGTATCAGATAGTCATTTCCTTCATATATATATATATGGATGAGACTTTGATTTTATCTATTTTTATACTCAATTATGATCGCAAGAGTTTTCTTCGCTCCACTACTTTGAGAGATAGAATAAAAGAAGAAGTAAATCTATGCAGTTTACTTATTATTGCTCTGATATAATCTAATTTCTTTGGTTCACTTTTTTTCTTTTTGTGAAGTAGTTAGTTTTTATGTGCGAAAATATCCATACAGTGACTATTTAGTTTTAGTACCTACACATTTGTCTATGTAGATCAATTTTGTAGCCTACATACATATATTGTAACTAATGCAAGTCAAATATCACTAGAAACATTAACAGGTATTTAAGAAGTAGGCCAATCAACAAATATTTTATGTCCATGAGGCACACCTATATAGTTCATTACCTACATATATAATATCAACCATATAACACTTCAGAAAATGAAAGTAAACATTTAAGATACATATCTTAACAACGATGTTGAGAAAACAAATGGAACAACCATGTTTCACCCAACCGTAGATACAAAAAAACCATGAATTGCATGTCCTGATCACCCCCTAGCATGACCATGAATCCATAAGGGAAAACTGAGCACCACTCCTTAGCCATTGTCTTATATAAATTGTTTTCCTAACAGCAGATGTGCTGAGAACAACAAAAAAATTATTTCCCAATATACTCAGCAGTGTCATGCCTCCCACATATGTTGTATATACCTCATGCCTATGACTTTCCATTCATTTCCCTCCTTGGGAAATTCATAGATTTACATATCCTTAATTTTCAGGGGTTGTTAGTGACAAAACTCAACTCTGAACACTTGTGAAAATCAACTCTGAGTTAACTCAACCATGTTCGCCACTCATGGAATCATAGTCAACTATTTTTAACATGGTTGTTTCATCTTTGTCCATCAAAAGAGGACTGTTGGAAAGTCAAAATTTTGTTCAACAATCATAAAATAATAATTACATACTTCCAAAATCTAAAATTCGAATTTCCAAAAATGGAAATTTATTTAAAATAAGAACTTTGAAATAAATAAAAAAATTAATAATTCAAGGATATCACAATAATTAGCATCATTTTGAATTCCATTTTGAAGAAGGGGATCAAGAGTTCCTTTATTTAAATCCCTAAAATCATAACTCCAAAAAAAAACACTAGAAGCATGCTCCCAAGTTTTAAGGTCCCTATAACGTTCTCAAATGTATTTGTCTAGTGGATTACAAATTGGAACTTCTAGGACACTCTAAAATCCATCCAATCTTGCATGTCTTATGCTTAAAAAATGGGTTCTATCTAATTTTCTAATTCAAAATAATCATCTATAACTAGATGAAAAAGTTTCCATGTGGTTGCAAGTATAGGTCATCCTCGAAAAAATACTACATTATCTCCATCAACACATTATCCAAGAGGTCATGATATAGTGGAAGGATAAACCATCTGAGGATACCACATGGTAACCAATAGATATCCTTCAACAATTCCCTCATCTCCATATTTGATGGAGATTCTATTTTTTAAGGGGTAGGGCATGTTAGGTATCAACCTTAACCCCCTAACTAGACAAATAGGGTTGTATGTATGAAGGCCATCTTCAATAAATAATGCCCATGTAGTCATGTGAACATAATAATTGTAAGAAGGATTACTATAATGTCTTTTTGACTAGAATGTTCCTACGAGGATTATATAAATATATAAAGAAGTAGAAAAAAATTAATTATATTCCTGGTTAAGTGTATTGTAATCATATCTCTTCTCATTGCAAGTTTCCCCCTCGAAGAGGAAAGTGAACATGTATCTCCTCAATAATGGTATAACATTTTTTGGTATTTTGGTTCTATTATTTCCTATTATTGTTGTAATATTCCATTTTTTCAATTAATATGGGTAAGTTCTATTATTTCTACTATGCATCTTTCAATTTTCTAATAGATGATACCAGGAAAGTGGCTCATATCTTAAAGTAACTTTGTATTCCAACTAGGGTTTGGAATGGAATAGTATTGTTACTTTGTTACCACCCATTTATTAAATTGAATATGAACCTTAAAAAACTTGCTCTCAATTAAATTCAAAGAGCTCACATGTTAGAATTTGTGTGTGACACCAAACTTTCATTAATTGAATATTTTGTGTAATTGATTGGCTACAAACATATATCCATTTTAAACCCCGATCTCTCAAGAAATGAGAGGGATCAAATTTATTAAGGTGTAAATTTTGTTATGATTTAAGCCCATGTCATGTATCAATTCCTTCGTATTAAATAATAAAAAAATTACAAGTTTGGAATTTTGATCCCTCTCGGTGCTTATATATCTAGGTTTAATATGTATCTATATTTTTTTAAATTTTTTAGATGTTTTCATTCACATGTGTGTGTGTACACACATAGACACACACACACACACACACACACACACACGCACACACACACAAACATATATATAAGATCACCATAGCCTATACATTCACACCGAGATTTGGTTTCATATTTCAACTAGAGATATAGCAGGGTGCTGAGTTATTTAAATTATCAAATGAATATACACATTCAACTCCCAAGAATTCTACAGACAAAATACTTGCATCTATTTTCTAAATACAAATATTACCATATAGACCATGCTAACCTATGCATTTCATTTCCACACACTGAATATATAAGAGTTACTTATCTAAAAATTTGCAAGATGATGGCAAATATTGAAGGGTGTTACACTCTCCACCCAACCATAGGCAAGGTTGCACTATGCACTACTACAATCGGGCACCCCTAAGTCAGAATATGATTCCACGAGAGGATAACTGATTTTACAGAAAGTTTTCTAGGGATCATATATTACTTTTCCATTTTTGTTTCCATTTCTTCTTGCACCGGAGAGTTTGCCTTCTATTTTCCCTAGCATTCATAATTTCCCTCAATCGCATGTTAGTTTGTCACTACCATCTTCTTATTGTCCTTTGTCCATTTATTTTTGTCTATTCTTTCTCAAGACCTCATGGTTCATGTCAGAAGCTTGTCAATGGGTACTCTTTCCCATCCTTCATTGATTCTTGAAGTACACTAGCTAACTACCATCTTGACTAGTAATCAATGTTCAGGGTTGAGTACAGTTCAGGGTAAGCATTTGATTTTAAATTGACAGGGTACTACCTGGAAGGGTCATTACAACTAGTAATAGCTTCTCTCTTGTGCCATTCCTCTCATGACATTGTAACCTGTGAAGCCCATCCCTTCAACAATAGTTCAACAATATCCCTGTTGCATTAATAACCAAATATTCACATTATATAATTTATCAAAGGTCCCTTTTATTTCAATGATCACATAATAGTCTTTTCTATTGGTCATGATAATAATTATATTTAAAAAGTGGGAGAAACATGGATGTTATAATACCCTCCCCATTAAAGGAACATTTCCCTCCATGTTTCATCCACTGCAAAAACTCTATATACAATAATGAACAAAAAAGGGTATCCATGTTTCATGGCATCCTCTAGCTCCCTTGTAGCTTCATTGAGACCAAAGTGTTTCCGTTACACCTTGACCTGTGGAATGGTTTTGTTCCTGAGAGGGATCTCTTTCCTCTCTAGGATACACTAAGGTTTTCGCATGAATTCTCCCTCTAGTTCCACTTGGATCACAAACCATCCAATTATGTGTGCATAATCATGTACATATCTCTTTAACAATGAAACATGAAAAACATTATGTGCTTTCACTGTGGGAGGTAAAGCTAATATACAAGCTACAGGTCCCACTCTATCCAGAATTTTAGAAGGTCCAGAAAACAAAGGTGTCAACTTGGCACATGTTCCCATTCTCAAAGAAATTTTTATCGGTCTAATTCAGAGATACACATGATTCCCTACTTTTAACACTTTATGTGTTTGTTTTCTATCTGTATAGCTCGTGTCAATCCCGGGTCACTTTGAAATTTTGATTTATTTGAGCTGATTGTTGTTCCAACTCCTTTAGCATGTTTGGACCAAGTGTAATTATGTCCACTAGATTGTCCCAACTGATTGGAATATTGCCTTGTCTACCATAGAGAGCCTCAAAAGGAATCATTATCAAGGATTATTGACATGCATTGTTATAGGAAAATTCTACCAGAGGTAGGTATTCTTCATGTTTCTTGGGATGATGCATCACGTGCATCCTTAACATGTCTTCCAATACTTGTTTTACCCTCTATTTCTTCCCATCAGTTTGAGGGTGATAGGCTATACTAAATGATAATTTAGTTCCAAAACCAAAAAGCAGAGACTTCCAAAAATTTGAATTAAAATTTTCATCTCCATCTGATATGATTTCCCTAGGCATCCCATGTAGCCTAAATATTTGTTTCATGAAAATATTGGAAATATCTATTTCCTTGAAAGTGGACTTTATCGAGATAAAGTGAAAATCCTTGCTCAACTTGTCCACAACTACCATAATGACATCATTTTTTTTGGTTGATTTAGATAGTCCTGTGATAAAATCCATGGAGATGGTTTCCCATTTCCACTCCGGAATAGGTAGGCGCTGCAACAAACATGTTGGGTGTTTTTTGTTCCACCTTAACCTATTGGCATTCCAAACATTTAGCTAAATACTCTGCTAAGTCAATTTTCATTCATGGCCTGTAAAATAACTTCTTGGTGGCTATTATCATTTTTGGGTAACCAAGATGACCAATATATGGTATTTTATGTAGTTCATCCAATATTAGTCTCTTCAAGTCGTCACAAGCTGGGATATACAACTATCCTTTTTAGGCTAAGAGGCCATCATTAAATAGTTCATAGCCCTCATACTTCAATCTTATGGGTTCTTGTTCTATATGTGTCTTTACAAATTTGAAAAATCCATATATTTATTATGAATTATTGACTCTTGTCTTGATGTATGATTAACAAGTGCTTGTGACATCCAATTAAATGACTACCATGCTTCTACTGAGGGAATCATCCACTCTATTTTCTTTTCTCTTGATGTGTTTGGTTTCAAAATCAAATTCGCTAAGGAGATCCATCCATCTAGTTTGTCTATCATTTATTTTGGGTTGGTCAAACAAATATCTGAGTCCACTATGGGCTTGGTTTATGGTCCTCAACAAAGTTCAGTAATTGTATTGCATACAAAGAACATCCCTTCTTGTAATACTTATTCACCCGAATGGATGATGTTTGTCTCATTGAGACAAGTTTTTGAATTCCTTGTAGGGTCATTCTCTTCCCTTCCTCAGCTTCACACACTAATTTTTTATTATAACAATCCAACTAGGATTTATGGGAAACCAACCAGTCCATGCCAATCAACATGTCATAATCTCCTAAGGTAACCATTTTCAGGGTTTATTGAGTAGACAACCCATTCATAAAGAATTGGCATGATGTTATGAACTCTATTACCTTCCTTTTTGTCCCAGTGGCCATCTATACCATCCATGGTTTATCATTTTTCACTTGTTGTAATTTACATTTCTCAACAATTTGAGGGGAAACATAAATTAAATTAGAACTTGGGTCAATCAGAATAGAAACAAGATGATTGGTAATCATACCTTCCATTTCCACCATTGATTCTTGGTGGTATGCTTGTCTATTATCCAAGGTTGTATTAATTTATGGTATACTTATGGACACAAGATCAATGACAATAGGCTCCTGGATATTGTAGACTCTCCTACTTTCTAGCTTCATATGAGGGTAGTCCCTCAACACATGTTCTTCTTCACATCCTCAAAATTTCAATGGCTCTCTCTTTTTACTATCAGTCCTTCCTGGGGTTGATCCACAAGTTTTATTTCCACTTTTATATGGGAATTTCTTTGGATTCAAACTTTTAGTGGAAAATGTCATGTTATTACTCTTCCCATAATTCTTAAACTTTGAGGGTTTAACCCCTTTCTTCTTAAATACCATTTTACCTTTCTTCTTCTAGTCCTTGGGATAGTCTGCGTCGTGGTTGAATTTTTCATAGTAGTACCTAGCCTTCCAAATGGAATATTCCAAGGTCTTAGATTCCTCAAACTTACTTGTTCCCAGAAGGGTGGAGGAATCCCATTGAGGAATCACTTCATATTCTCATTTTATTCCTTTATATAGGGCACATATCTTGACAACTCCAAAAACATGTTGATATATTCATCTATGGTGCATTTTCCTAGTTTGAGTTCATATAACTCCTTAGTCTTTTAATCATAGTACCTTTAAGAAAGGTACTTCTTCTAGACATGTTTCTCAAATTACCGAAAGAAAACTCCTTCTCACGGGTTCCCTTTACATTTCTAAGGTCCTCCCACTAGATAGAGGCATTTCCATTTAAGTAAAATATAGTTATTCGGGCCTTCAAGTTTTCAGAGTAGTCATGAACTATGAAGTACTTCTTCAAACCAAGTATCCAAGATTCTATTTCTTCCCCCTTTTTGATTTCCCCATCAAAAGTGGGTGGCTTGGCATTATTAAATTCTTCATGGTCACTTCCCTTGAAGTGTTTTATCCTCTTTATTCTCCTCCGAGCATGTGAATTCGTCTCACTGCTAGAGAGTTCCTTGGATATTTCTACTCACTCACTAGAGTATTATTCAAATGATTCTTTAACTTTCGCATGCCTACTGGATCCATGTCGGAACTTATTTGGAGTGCTTCTTCTTGCATTGCTACTTTCTGGACCATAACTTTCTATCTCAGGTGGACTCTGGATTTTTTCAGGATGATGTTTTTCCACATTACTGGCTATTGTCCCATGCTACAATTGTCTTTCAATATCCAACAAGATTTTCAACAAGACCACATTTATTTTAGTTTTATTATCTTTCTCTTTCATATGCCTCTCATTATCAACCTTAAATATTTATGTATTTTACATTATACTTCTCATAGTATCAACTATATTTGGAGGGGTTTCTACCAATCTCCTTTCATCAGATTCTTCTTCTCTGTTATGGGAGACTTCACCCATCTCATAATATTTCCTCATCCTTTTCGCTTATAGCCTTTCCTAAAATTACACTCACTAGTTAATTGTTGATAATCAACATTTTATGTTAGTTACTTATCCATTAAATCATGGACAATGCATAAAATGAAATTCTTTGAGATGAAATCAACTTTATTATTTAGCATTTAAAAACATCACTCGCTTCCAATTCCAAACATATAAAAATATCATAAATTTACAATTCTCTTTTCTATTGTAAGGTTTTAATGGAATTATGAAAAGGGTAGGATAGGGTGCCCTCCACCTTAAAATTTCTCTAATTTTTTTTATCTAACTCTTTCATGAGCCCAAGTAGGTCAAGTGTTGTTTCCTGCTCTGACACCACTCTGTAACACACCCAAACCGTTAAGAACATTTTAAGGGATGATGTGTTAAAATTAAATTATTAGAATTGTCTCAACACCTCTTATCGAGGGCACCATCATCTTTTGCTCATCGAGAGATTTCCAATGACTATAAATTTGCTCAAAATTGGGCTATGGCTTAAACGTTATATCCCCTCAATGTTTCCAGTCCTTCATTAGTCAACAACTAACTCATTACCATGTGGAATCCACATAGATACTTATCACTCATTCCATCCAACGTGGAATCTACCACCGACACATTAGTTTCACGGGCCCAATCATTTGTCTTACCTTCATCATCATCATGATTTTTTTTCCTATAATTTACTTGCATTAACAAAACTATAATGAAACAATACAATGGATACCTTCCCCTAATCACTACTACATTTGGGTCAAATTCCGACGGCGTCTTCGACGCAATTTCCACTTTCTATTGTCGAAAGACCGACAAACCTCGGACCCCCTCAAACATCGTTTCACATGACGTCGTTTTTTCGACGACCTAATTTTCATCTCTCTTGCGACGTTTCAAACGTGGCAAGACTGGCGTTGTAAACGTCGCAAGAGAGACGTTTCAAACGTGGCAAGACCGACGTTTCAAATGTCGCAAGAGAGACGTTTCAAACGTGGCAAGAGAGACGTTGCAAACGTGGCAAGACCGACGTTTCAAACATGGCAAGAGCGACGTTTCAAATGTCGCAAGAGAGATGTTGCAAACGTCGCAAGAGAGACGTTGCAAACGTCTCAAGACCGACGTGTCAAACGTCGCAAGACCGATGTTTCAAACGTGGCAAGAGAGACGTTGCAAACGTGGCAAGACCGACGTTTCAATCGTGGCAAGAGAGACGTTTCAAACATCGCAAGAGAGACCTTGCAAACGTCGCAAGAGAGACATTAATAGGTATCATCTCCGACGTGGTTGCTATGGGAGCGACACTCCAAAATGTCGCAATAGCGACCTTCTTGTAGGTATTTAAAAAAAAAATACAATATCAGTACTAAGAGGGACGGGTACATTAACCTTTGCTAAGATACTAGCCATATCAATATTTAAATCTATATCATCAGTCTATATTTAAGAAACTCAGATTTTTTTATTAACAATTTATCCTCTTAGTTTATGTATCCATTAGATACAGTGTTCTTAACACTTTCATATCTCTGTAGCCACTAAGTGGCATTGGTTCTTTTATTTCAATCTTAAATAATGACCTAAGATTTTTTTGCTAATATTTAGATAAGACTATAACAATTGATTGTAATTCCATGGTTGCTGGTGTGCAGAGATGTTTTTTGGGGTCTATAATTTACGAGTCAGAGAGAGAATAGTCTCTATTAGAGACATCTGATGTTGGTCCCCTGCTTTAGTGTGGGCAGGAGAATAATCACAACATCACAGATGAAAGATAACATGAAGTAGAAAAAGATTTCAATATACAAGGAGACATGCTTTTCCCTCCATTGAAAAGAACCATTTGATTAGGTAAAATGTTAATAACTGCAAAAGAAAAGGCCAATTTTTCCTCCATCGAAGGGCATCATTTCATTGGGTAACACCTCATATCAACATAAGTGAAAATCTAAATTGCACATTGCCAACCAACTATTAAAAGCCAATAGCACCACTAGAATCCAAATAATTTAGGGAAGCTTCATTAAGCAAAAAGTAAAAACGAACAATCTTTGAATCCAACCCCTATATATTCCAAAGCCAAACTCCTCTAAAGCATCAACAACTTCAAGTTCTTGTCTTGCATCTATTTTCCATAATCAACCATCAATTCCAATACACTAATGC
>CBVK0100240233.1:0-13608 GCA_900067695.1 Picea abies | reverse complement strand
TTTATCGTTTAGCCTTAATTCCTCCTTATTTCTCCATCTGGTTCCCTGTTTGTGCCTGACTATAGTCTACAAGAACATATAGACTACTAAGTCACTCCCTGCTGGCCTAATCTTGGGGATGGGACATCACATGCCTCTCCTAGGAAAAATGGTTGGCATGTAGTGGCTAGGCTATGTCGTCCAAGTTAATCTCAAGGCCTTCCAAGTTTGATCTTTCTGATCCGGCATGCAGGCCCTTGGCATCCAACCTGTGGGCTTGTATCCCCATGAAAGCCCAAGCTAGGCTTGTTCTGCCAAAACTGCCCACCAACCAAGTCCTGCAAAGACAAATGAGCACGCCCTCCAAGGATCTCAAGTCATAACATCATGATAAGTGAATCCAATCAATAAATGAGCCACCTAAGCATGTGCATCAAAGATCACTATATCAAACAAATAATTGTTCAAAGTCACTATGCTACTTGTCAAGCTTGAATATGGGAGGGTTGACGAGGTGTCCTATTGGTAGATCTTGCGCTAGGTCAAGGAAAGTTGCCAAGAGATCCCTCTCTAAGCCATGTAAAGTGGATGAAGTGGTTGGGGTCAAGACTCAATGGGCATAGGGCTCATGACATACAAGGGGTCGTAGTGTCTCATTCATGGGTGCCTTTGTAGAGGGTGTGTGGTACCTTCATCCGCATTGCACTTTTTCCAAGCCCATCAATTGCCTTTTATATTTCTTCGTAATTTCTTTCAATATAGCATAAGGAGAGGTTGAAGGACACTGCCTTGGCATGGTGACCAGATGATGGCAATGTCACCAACAAACACCTAGTGGAAATGAGAAGGTTGGATCGTGATGAGACCCCCTTTCTCTCAGCCATGCAATTGAGAGCCATTACTCTGGTTTGGTGACCAGATGATGGCAATGTCATACCACTAGATATTCATGGACATGATAAGTCAGATCGTGATGAGACCTCCCACCCTTCAACTAACCTTTTAAGCATTCTTTATTATATTGTGGGTCCCCTTTACTCAAAGATAAGCATTTTATTGCTTTCTTGGGTGAACCTTGTGCAAAGCATTTGGAAGGTTTATACAAGGATTTTATCTTTTACCCAACATCAATCTCTTTGGGCCTTCAACCCTTTCTTCCCATAAAATGAGGGGCAACCCCTTCTTGGGTCAATACATCCTAAAATCCCAAGAGATAAGGAAATGGAGGGGAATAATGATGGAAAGTGGTAAGTATGGTCGGGAATGGTACGATGGCTCATTTAGGGAGTTCCTAGTAGCAAACCCATCCCCAAGGAAAACCACTTACTAAGTGAGACGAACAAAGTTCGCTCACACAAGAATTATCCAAAATACTTGGAATATAACATAATAATCCACATAGGAATAATATATAAAATATGAATAGATAAGATGATGAGATACAATTGAGAATGAGGGCTCATTTATATACCCACGCAGGGGTGCCCTTAACCAATAGTCATGTCTTTTGAGACATGTCCTTTCATTATTAATAGTTATTATTTATTAATTAATTATTATGTTATGAATCTCTATTTTATATCTATATTTATGTTCGTAACATTGCCTTCCCCTTAAAAATGCTTTGTCCTCAAAGCATACTTTATGGAAGACTTATCTCTTGCTCTAGCTCGTAATTATTGTCTCATGCTTCTTCATTATTGAGTTAGTAATCATTGAGGACCTGAGATGATAGGATCTCCTGAGCGCTGAGCAGAATTGTCGAATTGTAAAGGAGTCTGCCCATCCTAATTTGATCTTCTACGGATTTGTGTTTTTATAGGGTTCTTGGAAAGAACTTGATACATTTCTACTCCCATGATCGCTTCTATTTTGACCCTCGTAGTAGAAGTAATATTCTTTGACATAGCGGTTATTTGTTTCTGTTGATACATTGATTCGCTGAAGTATCGACTTTTGTAATTAGGATGTTGATAAGGCATCCTTGCAACTTGATCTTTACTTCTTATACTTGCATCTTTTTCTTGATTAACTTTTGGAATTGAGTCTTCTTGATATCTCTGGCTTGTTTGTACCTCGACATTTGAAAACTTCTTTACATCAGCTGGATTTGCCTCCTTTTGAGTTGTAAGGTTGATTGGGTCTGTCATCATTTCCTTATCGACTAATGATGTTTTGCGATCTAGCTTTTCTTGTAAAGTCTTCTTATCATGCTTCAACTTTTTAATCTGAGTTAATAAATTTTGATTATGTTGTTTTAATTGTAAAAGTTCTTCCTTCTTTTTTGACCTATTGTCTTTTTTTGATTCTAGTTTCTCTTTTCTTTTGTCCTTTAGGATTTTAATTTGTTCAATAACTTCTGGTTAAGGTTCCTTAGGCATGAGATTTCTTCCCCCTTTTCAGTTGATTTCTCCTTGAGACCTTGATTTTCTTGTTCTGAATTTGTATTCCCTTGCTTCTTGTCTTTTGACTTTCTGATTTTAAGTAGTAAATTTTGATTATGATTTTTTAATCAAAATATTTCTTCATCTCGTTCTAGTAAATCTTGGTCCATTTTTTGTCTTTCGGTCTTTAGTTCTTCATTTTGTGCAATGAGTTCCTGAATACGCTCTTTGAAGTAGTGATTATCTTTCTATGTTAACCCATTAAAATATTTTTCCTTCTCAATTTCAAATTGTAATTTTTTATTGCTCGCTTTATAATGTCCTAGTTCTTCCAATATCCGTGATTGTATTTTATAATTATATTGATATTCTTCCATAATAAATGATTTTTAAATGTTTCTTCAATCCTTTTTAAAAAAAATCCTTTTCCTTATATTCCTTTTATATAAATTAAGATTGTTTTAGAATTTTTTTTTTTTTTTTTAAACTATCCTTCACTTTTAGAGATCCATTTCATATTTAAAAATATAATAATCCTTTTAACAATTATGCACCACAAGTAGATATAACATTTTATTTCCACTTGATGCAACTCTTTATTCTTCCTTTTAAATATATATAGATATATTTATTACTTTTTATTTAGGAGTTTAAAGAACTTGAATAACCCCTTTAAATTTGGAGCTTTTTTACTCAACTAATTGTTTATATTCTTTCGAAATCTAGACACACCAATTTATATATTTATTTTTAAATCGATTTTAAACCCAAAGAAAAAGTCCATGCCGATTTTTTTTCTTTTTTTTATCTTCTTATTGAAGGGTCACAGCCTTGTAAATTTCTTTTGTAATTCCAAAGATCAACCTTAGGTACCCCAATGCCCACTTCTGACAGCAATTACAAAAAAATAAATTTAACCTTTCGAGTTAATCCATGACGTAAGTTGGCTTGATGAATAGTCGCGACCTTTAACTTTTGATTGGAGGTGTACGGATAAGTACGGACGGACAACGGTTGTAATTATTGGCGGTTGTATGGAAACCCACTTGAAGAAAGTACAATAGGGATTACTGGGTGTTTCAACCAGTGGCTTGGTGGGACCACAATTTTGTATGACCTAAATTTCCTTTGAGGAAAGACCACAATAGTGATATGATGCAGCTATGGTTAACTAGAACGCTATATTATATCCCACGTTATTTTATGTAATCCGTTATTTGTTTTAATGCGCCTGGTGGAATGTGTGAGCGGGTGGCGGACGGGGGGGTCTACAGTGGCTGTAGTCGTTACGTGGGGAATGGTCAGGGGAAGGAACAAGGTGTGGTTGGGGGGAGTTGGGGAGTGTGGTCGGGGGGAATGAGGGAGTGTGGTCACGGGAATGGGTGCGAGGAATGGTCACGGGAATGGGTGCAAGGAATGGTCACAGAAATGGTGCGGGGCAGGGAAAGGAACAGGTATGCTCTAATAAATAATTTTTTTTTTTTTTTTGCAGCAAATTAATTTCTTCCTTCAATTTCTTTGGCAGCGGAATGATTATTTTTTAAACAATGATTTCTGATTTTTTATTTTATTTTGCAGCAAATTAGTTTCTTCCTTCAATTTTCTTTGGCAGTGGAATGTCTTCTTCAAATGGCCAAAGGCCAGGTTTTGGTCAAAGACCGAAGTTTCAAGAACTTTGAAAATTTGAATGGCCAAAGGCCTAGTTGGTGGTCAAAGACCAAATTTCTCATAGAAACTCTGAAACGATGGGTTTGGCTAAAAGCCGATTCAGACAAGGTCTGATAAAGAGAGTGGCCAAAGGCCAGGATAAAAAAAACGCACCTCTGATACCAAATGAGATGAACAAAGTTCGCTCACACAAGAATTATCCAAAATACTTGGAATATAACATAATAATCCATGCGGGAATAATATATAAAATATGAATAGATAAGATGATGAGATACAATTGAGAATGAGGGATCGTTTAAATACCTACACAAGGGTGCCCTTAACCAATAGTCATGTCTTTTGAGACATGTCCTTTCATTATTAATAGTTATTATTTATTAATTAATTATGTTATGGATATCTATTTTATATGTATATTTATGTTCATAACACTGACTTGTACCTCATGGAGCAAGGCCTGTTGCCTTTCAGAAGCCAGCTGATGTGGTGGATGCCATCTGGAAATCTGTGACCATCTGTGGTGGTGAGAGGGGTTTCCATTTGTGCAAAAGGGTATTGATGGTCATGTAGTCTCTCAGCACTCCATATCTGCATCCTGAGGGCCTTGAGACATAATCTCCTTAGTTATTCACAAAATGGGGATAACATCCCCTTTACAAGTTATAATTCAAAATTTACATAAAAATTTCCCTAGAAGGGGTGACATCATGCCCTAATTAGCCTCCAAGTGAGACGTTTTTCCCTCTAGAAGAAATCGTTGGGCCTCCAAAGGCCATGGACCAAGTCACCTAGTGCTCTGATGCATGGAAAAAGTCTCTCTCCATCAAAAGGTGCCAAGTCATCATCAAAACCACCAACACCATCAAAGCTTAGCCTGCCACATGTGACGTCATACCTTAGAAGTGCAGTGTAAGGCCTCCAAAGGCACGTTATTGGGGCTAGGAAGGCTAGCAAATCACCTATAGGGGATCCTCAAGTGCCTCCAAAGGCAACATCTCTGACCTAGGTTTCCAAGAAGCAAGGGTGCATCATCCATCCAGTGGGCTTCAAGCCCCAAGTGAAGGTCCAAGTGTCCTTGTGCCTCACGAAATGACTTCCACCTATGAAGGCCCTACAAAGACAAGTAGATTCGCCCTCCAAGGGCTCACAAGTCACAAGCATCATGCCAAGTAAGCCATATATAATAAAAGAACCACCCGAACATGTGCATCAAGTCCCTCTCAAAATAAACAAATGCTCAAAGACATTATGCAACTTGCCAAATTTAGCTATGGGAGGGTTGTCATGGTGACCTATTGGGTGAATCATTCCCCAAGTTAAGGAGTGTTTCCCAGGTGGACCCTCTCTAATTCATGTGAAGAGTATGAGGTGGATAGGGGTAATACTTTTGGGCATGGGGTTTCTTGACATACAAGGGCTCATATTGTCTCATTTATGGTTTCCTTTGTAGAGGGTGCCCTGCCCTTCGTTCGCGATGCATGATTTTTCCAAGCCCTTTTGCCATTTAATTTATTAGAGTGTTCCTAGGTTGAAGCTAAAGTGGGACTTCTACCTAAGCATGAAAAACATTGTCCACACATGCTCTACCTTGGTTGGCATGTTCAATCAGTCATTTATTTTACGGGTCCCTCAATTTTTTGTGAGAAATATTTCATTGTTCTCAGGATCCCTAGGTGAGCATCTAGAAGGTTTATGATTGGCTTATATCTTTTTTCGGCTACAAGCCTCTGGGCCTTCAACCCCTTCCTCCCATGAAAAGTGGTACAAGCCCTTCTTGGGTCAATGTAGCCTGAAAACTTAAAAGATGAGGAAACGAAGGGAAAGAAGCATGGAAAGTGGCAAGTATGTGCGGGAGCGATACAATGACTCATCAAGGAGACCCCCCAATAGAAACCCTTTCCCCGAGGGTGACCACTTACTAGGACACAATGTCAACCACCAAGGTGAAATAAGGCAAAGAGCATAATTTCCAAGCAAATGTTTTCAAAATCAAGGAAGAACCCTTTGCAACATACTCAAATGCTTCATTTCTTAAAATGACACTTACCACAACACCAGAATCATTACCTCATGGAGCAAGACCTGTTGTCCTCTGTGAGCCAAGATGGTGTGGTGAATGGTGCAGCCATCGATCTCATGGTGATGGGTGGTGTGATATGGGGATCTTCCTGCTGGTTTGTCTCCCGCTAGTCCATTTCTGCAACCTGAGGGCCTTAAGACATCATCTCCTTAGTTACCCATAGAAATGGGGGGGTAACAGGATTAAAAGGTAGTCGAGAAGGTTCTTAGAACCCTATCCAAAGAGTTAGATTCAATAGTTGCGGCGATCGATGAAGCAAAAGATCTGAGTTAGCTCTTTGTAGATGAATTGATGTGGTCTCTTCTCTCCCACGAATCTAGAATCAATAGAAATGACAATTCCTTGCTTGAAAACACATTCAAGACTCAGGTTTTCCTTTCCAGAGGCAAAGGAAGATCAAGAGGCAGAGGTGGTAGAGGCAGGACCTAGAAAGACAATGAGGAAGATTTATAACAAGAAAGGGGGAGCGCCAATAGAGGCTCATAGAGAACTCAAAGGTATGATAAATCTAAGATCAAATGTTATTATTTCAATAAACTAGGTCATTACACCAATGAATCTAGGAAGAGGCAGGCTGACCTAGGAAAACAAAATGCCAATTATTTGAATACCTCTCAAAACAATGAAGAATTTTTGTTCCTTACCTGTCTTGCTGCGCACAAAACCTCAAATGATGTATGTCTTTTAGATAGTGGCTATAGTAATCACATGACTGAAAATAGAGATTTGATTTTGAATTTGAATGAATGAGTGAAAACAAAAGTTAATTAGGCACAAACCCTGTTGTGGATGTGAAGGGTAAAGGAGTGGTCAATATCATGACCAAACAGGGCCAACAAAAACATATATTAGATGTGTTCTATGCCCTAGGTTTGAAACATAACCTGATTGGTGTTGGCCAACTCATTCAGAAAGAGTACAATGTAGTCTTCAAGGGAGAAGAGTGTTTCATTTATGATAAGCCTCCTAGTAAGAATTTGATTGTTAAAATTCTGTAATGTCCCTTTCCAAATGAGTCATCTAGACGAATTGACGAAATGGCCTAAGTGATTCCCGTGGGCCATAGTCAGGGAATAAAAAGGGAATTAATTATTTTATTAATGTCATCGGAGCAAGAATTAATTAAATATAAAGGTGACATTGATTAAAGTGGAAAAAAAGGCGCCTAAGTGACTATTGAGAATATGAAAAGTCACTTAAATTGATTAAAAGGTAAAAAGATTGCAAAAGAGTCCACTAATGAATAAAAACGGGAAAAAGAGGGCACCCTCTCTCATTCTCAAATTGACATTTTCTAATTTCTTGTTGATAGAGCTCATTGTGGCTTTGGAACTCTTGGGACGGAAACCCTGGGCGGAATTTTCAGGGATTCGCTTCGGTGGTGAGACCATCCACCCTAGTTAGTCACTTTGGAGGAAGAGATCACTTCAGATTTCTTCATTATGCTCCATTAATACTAGAAATTTTGTGGTAGTGTTTTCTCTTCATTTAGTGGCTAAGTTTGGAGGTGGCGGCGGAGTTTGAACTTGTAGGAGTCGAGCTACATAGAGGAGTTGTCTTTTAAGATAGGTCGTATATCTCCTTTGGTGCTGAGTTTTAGAGTGTGGGGGTCGTTTTGTTGGACAAGGGGGGATTCTTTCTCCGCTGGGTGGATTCTCTACATAGGAAGACCAAGTCAATACCTAGGAGGGTCGATTGGGAAATGGAAACCATTATTTGTTAACAAAGGCCGAATATCTTGTTGTTTGGGGACGATTTTAGATGTTTGGGGCCAAATATCTTGTTCTAGGTCGATTTCTCTACAACCTGGGTCGTATTTTCTTCCTCTGGGCGGATTAAACACTTGTGGGAGTATCTATTGACTATTGGGTACTCATTTTACCTTTTGGTCGCATCATTCCCATGTTGGGTCCATCTATTGGCATCTGGGTGCATTATTGTATTGGCTGGAGCTGAGTTATTTATGAAGAGGGGTCGATTTAGTTCAAAGGCAAGCTACAACAGTCAACGACTTACATCAACTCTTTTTTCTCACTAAACCAGACCCGATAGTAGCACTGTGTATGAGGTTAGATCCATAATTTTTCTATCAGTTTGTAAGTTGATTGTTGTGCATTTATTACATTTTGATTTAATAGAAGGGATTAGATTTGGTAGTGAAATATCACTATTGCAATATCGTTGTATATCTGCTATGTCATAGTCATTTTATTTCTGCAAAGGAAAAAAATATTTGTATGCAAACTATTTGTAGAAATACCTTTGTGGGAAACCAAGTAAAAATCAAGAAATTTTTTTAGCCAGGACATTACAATGGTATCAAAGAAGTGTATCCTCCCAGCCTGAGGGGGTTTTCTATTCATGAGGTGAGGGAACGATAGGTATATCACCTACATAATTCTAAGACATCAAGGGGCAGAAGACACATTTAATGAAGAAGGGGAAATAAGGGAGAACCAACTAAAGGCGGAACAAGAAGAGGTCATGGGGGATAATAATGAGGATAGAGCTAAACAAATCACTGAAGGTTTGGCTGTTGGGAAGCAACAATTAACACAGTTGTTGACATAGTTAATTGCTAGTAACCAGAAAAATCATAAACATGGGAGTAACAATGGTGCAGGGGGTTCCAATGTGAACAATGGGAACAATGGTGAAGGCAAGCATCACGAGATTCCTGCACCTAACCACACTAGGATTCCTGTTCAGGTGGGTGCTAGGAAAAATAGTAGGACAATCCCTAGACCCCTTATGCCTCAGTTCTTGGTGTTGAATTTAAAGCAGCTGCAAGAGCCATTCTCCGGGAGGATGGCAAAGACCCTAGCTGAGATCTAGGGCCCCCAGTGCACTCCTGGGGTTCTTGGTCTGGGACCAAACAGTCAGAGCCTTCAGTAGATAACCGAGGTTCTTGGTCTGGGACCAAGCAACAAAGACCCTTGTAAGGGCCCCCAGTAGATAACTGGGGTTCTTGGTCTGGGACCAAGCAGCAAAAGACCCTTGTAAGGGACCCCAGTAGATAATCGGTGTTCTTGGTCTGGGACCAAGCAGTAAAGACCCTTGAGAGGGCCCCTAGTATATGACTGGGGTTCTTGGTCTAGGACCAAGCAAATAAGTCCCTAGATATGTCTAGGGCCCATGGACGTGTTCCAGGGTACCCATGTCTAAGGCATGGGTTGATCCTTGGTCTTGTACCTTGGTGGATAAGACCCCAGATATGTTCCGAGGCAACGTGATCTTTGATCAGATAGTTGTTGGTGTGTGACCCTCCTGAAGGTGGGCATGACCACATGAGGGATGTATCCCATATGCATTGATGATAAAGTTGATTGGTCACCTTGAGAAGTATATGGACATGTGTAAACCTCTCCTAAACCCACCACCCTTGGTTTTGGGGATTAAGTTTGTTTAGGGGTTTGTATTTTGTATTTTGGGGTTAATATAAGAAATATTTAATTAATATAAATTATAAATACATTTAATTAATATTTATATTAATTAAATATAATATTTTTAATTATATTTCTTTTATTCTAACCCTTACCCAAAAGTATAAATAAGAACCCCTCCCCCTTCACTCTTACACTCACTTATTCTCTTCTCCTAAAGAAAGTGGTGGATTGCTCTCTTGGTCTGCGGCCTCCTGGTGACAGTTTGTGGCCTCCTTGTTTCATCCTACAACCTCCTTGTGACAGTGCTCAACCTTCCTTTGACAGCAACTCGGCCCTCCCTTTTGTGACATCCTGGTCCTTTCTTGTTTCTTGATGCTGTGTGAGTGTTGAGGGTGTGTATGCCTCTGCTGAAGTATTGCTATTGCTTCTCTCCTTGACTGTGACAGCCAACCGACCCCCTTTCTTCTACCAGTGATACCCTCCTAGCAGCCTGTCGTCCCCTTTCTTAGAACAGATCTGGGATCTGTGAGGCCATGACATCTTATAGGGATAGTTGTTCATTCACTACAGTCAACCGTCCCTCTTTCTTCTGGCTGTTTATTTCTGTGTGAGGGTTTGGGGTTTTTGGTGTGAGGGCTTTATGGTGGTTTGACAGTCAAATACTTCTCTTGTCAGAGATCTGACCCTTAGGCAGATCCATGACACATAAGACTTATCTGAGCATATTCTAGTGGCTTATTATCTCTCAGGTGTGGTATGCTCCTCTTCTTCTTACAGAGGTAAGATTATCAAGAGGTAAGTTACTTACAGTTCAGATCTCTTTTGTTCATGCCTAGATTTATTTATTTAGCCTAGATCTATCTAATATGCATGTTTAGCTTTATCTACTGTTTATCTAACTACTGTTTATAATTAGGAGTGACTTCTAGTTCAGGTATGAATATGCATGTTCAGCTTTACTGTTTATCTGACTGTTGTTTATGATTAGAAGTGACTTCTAGTTCAGATCTGAATGTCTTGATCACTCATAAATTATCTATGGTTCAGATCTACATTGTTGTTCATGTTCAAACCTATTTTTCAGATCTAACACTCTAGCATGCTCTGAATTTGTTTATATCTATCTGTTGTTTATGATCATAATTAATTTCTAATTATGATCTGAGTGTTTTGCTCACTCAAAATTGTTTAAGCATTAGATCTATTTGTTGTACTTGTTCAGATCTAATTTTTGGTTCATATCTAACTATTCAGCATGCTTAGAATTTTTTGAAGTTTAGATCTGTATAAGTTGAATGTGTTTATGATGATTTTGTCTAT
Organism: Picea abies; assembly: GCA_900067695.1. Taxonomy (NCBI): domain Eukaryota; kingdom Viridiplantae; phylum Streptophyta; class Pinopsida; order Pinales; family Pinaceae; genus Picea; species Picea abies. The sequence continues at coordinate 2,785 of CBVK0100240233.1, read as the reverse complement.
AGAATTAAAAAAAAAAGTAGATTCTTGTTATCTTTACCCATTTTTAACATGGTATCAGAGCTTAGGGCGTAAAAAGAGCTCAAGAAGTGTGCAGACTTGATCCTGCATAGATCCTATTCTTAGAATTTGTTTTACAGATCAGAAGTAAGCAATGCCTTCCTTTGTGGATTTGAGAAAGGGAACATGGTTTCCATAATGATAAGCTACAAGGTTTATTGTCAACCTTCACTCTCCTTAACAGTCTTTTCATCCTAGACCTGAAACCTCTTGGGAAAAGGTAATCGTTTAATGCTCAATTATGCCTTTGGAAAGGAATTTGATTTATTGTCATTTCCCTAAATTCTAACCTTTAGAAAATGACTGGAACAGATTGAGCATAAAAAGGAAGTTCAATCTCTCTAATACTAATTGAGTATTGTTAGTCAAGGTCCAAGGATGATACCTATCTCCACATGCTAAGCATTGTTCCTTCAAAAGAATTGGTGTAGAGACCTCGTCTAGCATGTATCCTAGCCAGCAGAAAGATACTCCTTGGAAACTGCTTCTGCATATCTAAACCTTTGTGTCACTAACAGACTTGGAAAGTTTTGAAGGTTGTTAACTCTGCATTTATTTAGCAAGTGAGCTCTGAATGACTGTGGCAAGCTCTACTTGAATCAAGATTTTTTTGACTCTTTAGTTTGGCCTCTTCTTTAACAAATCCCTTTCACCACACCTTGCTTCTCTCAGTTGGGACTACCTCTATGACAAGAAGATGTCCATTACACATTTTATTTTGGACCGATTAATGTTGAGAGGATAATGAAAGACTATCTTGTTTAATGTCTTGTACAAGTTTGGGTGCCAAAGAAAACCTATTTGGATCTTGGGTGGAGTTACCAATGCTAGTTGGGAGAGTTTCTTTGTTAGGAAAATTTGGAGGCTAGGGTCCTTTATCTCTGGTGAATCCTTGGTTTTATAAAGGGGGGGGGGACTCTTTGTAAATCCTCTCATTTACCCTTGATTATCTATTGATTTTCAAGACTTGTCTCTTCTCCTGTTTGACTAAAAATTAAATGATAACTCTTACCCTCTCTCACTTCTGAGCTAGGCCGAGTTAGTTAAAGATCTGATACAGAATGCTTGGGAATGTAACCATCATCTTGAAGATCACAAGAGATAGGATTTAGCGTTTATAATGTTATTGTTACTAATGCTTGGTAAGTGCTTAGTTTTCATTTTAATAAGCTTTTGGTAAATTACAATGGCTTTGACAGAATCACTGGTAAAAGAATTTTAATGAGAAACTGTGTAACTTCAGTAAATGACAACACCTTATGCACTTAATGGTCATCCATATGTTTTGTACTACAAAGAGTACATGAGCTTTAAAGTTAACCACAATACATTAAGTGGTAGAAACTTGGAAATGACTTTGGTATTTGGCTTTGAGGAAAACATGTGTGGGTTGACTTTTGTAAGAACTTAATTTGGACAATGCAGTGTATGGTCTCATTCTTTAATACGTATTGTTTGCATATGGATGAATGATGTTTTATCCATAGGATAGTAGGATAACCACTTAAGGATATGGAATTACTTGAACTAACAGATTTATATCAAACATCTACATACACAGAAGAAGTCCTAGATAACTTGAGTTGGTAATAGGCTGCAAAGTTCAAGTATGTCTTAAGCCTAAGCAAGTTTCATGGATACTCCATTTACATTCATTCTTGTGACTACAAATGACAACAAGAGAGATATGTTTACCTTCCTGTCATCTTTATGTATCCATGTCTCAATGGAATACTGTCAGAATCTCATGTGTATTTTTGTTATATAACCAAGGAAGCTGTGATCTCAGCACATACTTATTTTTTATGTAAGCTAGGTCTTTCTCCCTGGTTTGGAAACCTAGCTGTCTGTTGGTCATTTATCTCTGATATGAAAGACAACATGTAACCTTGGGTTATTTTCTTGGTTAAAGAGTCCAACAAATTATCTTGGTAGTTGGGGTATTTTTCTTTGTTTTGGGAACCCTACAAATATCTCTTTTCGAGAGTCCTTAGATTGTAATTGGGCCATTATCCTTGGCACAGGAGCTCAATAAGTCTGACTCAGCTTTTTATATTAAACTTGGTACTGACACCAAGAACATCTTGAAGAGATATGACACCAGAACAGAGTCAAAAGATCTTATAGGTTCAGAGGGAGCCAGTTTGCACATGACAGGGAGGCAGACATTTTATGAGACTTAGAGGGAGCAGTCCCTGCATATGAGTTAGTCCATGACCTACAACAGAGATGGCAGCTTAGTAGAGTCAAGGGATACTTTCGGTTTCTTTTAAAGAAATTTTCTATTAAAAAGAAACCAGTCTGGTGCCGAGAAATACTAAAGGAAGCAGAAAAACATTCAACACCTAAGGGCACTTTCAAAGAAAGCAAGAAAACAGATAAGTACTCCGGCCTTATAGCTAAATTGAATCTTGTGATTGATTCAAAACCTTCCACATTTGAAGTGTGGGAAGATGCTATGATAGAAGAATATTGAATCAATTCTGAAGAATGATGTATGGGCAGTGTTTCAAGACCTCGTGACAAATCAGTGGTAACCTCCAGTGGCCTTATAAGATAAAGCCTACAATAGATGGCTATATTGAGGTTAAATTTGTGACTTGTGATTTCTCTCAGAAAGAAGGGATTATTTATGACAAGATCCTTACTTCCATCAAGATCTTTTGTCGCAGTTTTTTTTTAAACTTCACATAATAGGTGAGATCGGAAGAGCGTCGTGTAGGGAAAG